>JABSTR010001433.1:0-69966 GCA_013339765.2 Haemaphysalis longicornis | reverse complement strand
GGGCCACAAAGCATGCGTGGTCGCTGGTGAACGTCGTCATCAGTCACAGCCTGGTTGAACAAATCGGCAGCGTGCGTGCATGCCTTAACGGCGCGTGTTCTTTTTACAGCGGAGCTGCTGTAGGTCGAGCTGTTTCGCAAGTCTGCTGAATGTTGTGCGTCACGCAAGGGTAGGAACAGCTTCCATGCGGACTTGCTGGTCAGTGGTCTCGCAGGGCGGGTTCCTCTACCTCCCGCCAGGAGAGAAAGAGAGGGGGGAAGGAGCCTGCCACCGCTGCCGACTCCTATGCGCGAACCGCAGAATCGGCGCCGCTGCCGTTCTCGAGCGAGCGCCGCTTCAAGTTGGAGCCGACACAGGAGGACCACAGCTCTACTGTGTCGACAGATCTCACTATGGGTGGAACTGGGTTCAATTTTTTTCCCTTTGTTGCCCTTACGCAGTAAGATAAGGATGCTCCATCTTCTCACTCACTCACTCACTCACTCACTCACTCACTCACTCACTCACTCACTCACTCACTCACTCAACTCACTCACTCATCACTCACTCACTCAACTCACTCACTCAATCAATCAATCAATCCAATCAATCAATCAATCAATCAATCAATGAATCGATCAATCAATGAATCGATCGATCGATCAATCGAATAAACGAACAAACGTTGCAGGACCACAAGGACCGCGAGTGGAAGTTCGCCCGTTCCAAGCTGTGGATGGGCTACTTCGATGAGGGCTCGACGCTCCCGCCGCCCTTCAACATCATCATCAGCCCCAAGTCGGTGTGGTACTTCCTCAGGGGCCTGCTCCGACTGTGCCGCTTCCTCTGCAAGAGTGCCTTCGCCGCAAGGCCGCGTTTTCAGCACTCGGCAGCCGTCAAGGTGCCACTCTTGTTCCTTTTCTGCTTGCGTGATGGGCGCCTATGCTGCTTCGTGCGCGCGCCTCCATGAGGGGCAGACAAAGAGAGCAATAATCTGAAAAAAAAGCACCTTTTACATCATCATTCCGTGCAGAAGCAGAAGGAAAAGAAAACGTTTTTTTTTACGAAATATTTTCTTGTTTCTACTGTCCCTATTCAACAGTATACCGCTGGAGCTTAAGAATTTATATCTAACTTAAGGACCACCTAAAACTGGAAAAAAAACCTGATAAGAGACAATGTATGCAGATATTTAGGATCCTTATACCGCCTTCAAAAAGATGCACATGAAACTCCTAGCCGTAGGATCGTACCGGCTCCGTACTTACGCTTCCATAAACTACCGAGCTGAATTTTTATATAGTTTTCTCCGTTACAACCACAAAATATATATTTCCTCCTTCCTTCTTTCTTTACTATTTCTTTCTCTGCAGAAAGGGGAGCAGAGGCTAAAGGCTTTGGGCCCGACTTACCCGGGAGCCGTTAATTACTTTGTGACAGAAGACCTGCTTCATTTAGATTCCTTTCTTTTTATCCACAACGTCAGAAGAGTTATTCAGAAAACTGGCATTTTCGCCCGCCATGGGTTGATTCTCGAAAGCTTCGAACGGAATCCGTGAACACTGCGTGTACACGCAGTGGCGTGCACAATACGAAATATCGCTGGAGCTCACCAGGTTCCAAAATACCGAGTGACTCCGAAAGGCAGCCACACCTACAAAGGTCCAAGTTGCTCCTGGTGACAATTAACGATTGTAAACCGAACGCCATTCTTCATGCTGCATAGTTATTTGGAAGCTATGCCGTCTGTTCTCTGCTTTGTCTCGTACCGCATGAATGACGCACAAAAGCGACAGCGTCAGAAAGCGGAGAGATCAAGGGTTTGCCTTACGTTTCATAACTCTAGTAACTTCGCCTTGTGAATCACTGCGAAAGTATATGTTCACCACGCTTCATAATATGTCTCTGCTTAAGATGAACATTGAATGTAGTACATACGCCGACTCGGAAACTTGCTTTGTAGCGCAAGCTAAACTACGCTACCTCGGGCAGTCTTTGCGGGGTGACCAATTTTGCCCTTGAGCGCTAGAGGTCAAACCACATCCCCTTCCGCAAGCGCCCGCCATGGAGCAGCGGTCCGATTACGGGGAGAGATAGGCGATGAGGGAAAGGAGACGTGCTGCGGGGCCCGTGCGCGGGAAGTGGCGGAGGAAGGCGAGGAGGCCACGTGCGGCGCAGAACCGTGGGCGATAGAGGAAGACGAAAATCCAGCTGTGGTCCTTCGTACAGCGGTGACGCTTCACCGACGCCGTGAGGCGAAAAATAGGAAAAACGCTACTGTTGCGTACAGCTTCGCTACCTTCAAGTCTTACGCATTAGTGTGAGCTTCCTTCACTTTTTTAAAGCACGTTTTCTCTCTGAAAAGCGTGGATGCAACAAGAGTTGTTTGATACCGTAATAAATGAGTCTTAATTATTGGCCTCACCTGTGAAGTGGCAATTTGTAAAACGCTCCTATATAAAATAATATTCAGCAGTTCTTGCGAAGGACATGCCAATCTGCTGTGAACAGCCAACAAATTGCAATTTGTCCGTCGCCTCTAAGTTTCGGAGCGGTGATATAGACGGATAAGTGTCGTGCCAGCTCATGAAACGGTCGAGATGCCTAGTTGCACTTCCGGGTGGCTTACAAGCTATGCCTGAACTTCCGGTGTGTGTGCGATGAAATTTCGCGGCGTGCCGTAATTAATGAATTAATGCAGCCGCTAATAACCAGCGCGTCACCTCTGTGCAGAGATGGGGCTTACTGTACAATCTTTAACAAAGGAATTTCCAGTTCAGCAGCTATGAATGCTAAAACTAAGTGATTTCGAGTGATACCTGGCGTAAGGCTAGATTTGAGCGTCTTAAAATTGATGTCAGATGCTATTTTAGAATAGTTTGGTGACACATCGGCCAAGAGCTACACACTATCACCCGGGTTCAAATCCTCTAGGACATTGATTTCTTCATTTTTTTGTTAGCCAGTGTGCCGTTTAATTTCTTTCCCTGTAGGCGTTATTTCACTGCGAAGATGATACAAGTTTACTGCTTTACCATATCAAACAGTTTCAAAATAATGGACGGCGCACTTTATTTTACGCCTGTCTTACGACGAAAATGCGGAGAAACACAATTTCATTTTTTTCTTTTTGTAAGATTTGTGGCTTCAAAAATAACAAACATTGTTAAAACAACAATACCGTTGTTCAAATGGACTTGCCGATGCTGCGCATAGGCTGAAATGGGTGCCGTTCAATGCTCTTTAAACATAACGGGGAGGCTTGAAAAGGTAAGAGGTATACGTACCATTCCGCTCCGTCGCCGTTTCGGAAGTTGTAGATAACAGCTCGCGTTGTGTATTGCTACAGATTAAAAACAGCAGCTGTTAAAGAGAGACACAACTACAGGACATTTACAGCTATGTTTACAGGCCAACTGCACTCAAATTTGATCTCGACCAAATTTATTTTTAATGTGTGGTAAGTACCACTGGGATACGAGTGGTAGCCCCGTGAAACGCCCCTAAAGCAGTCAGAAGCGTTTAAAAAAGCCCCACTGCAGACCACGCTGCACCTGCCGGCTGATCGCGTAAACAGCCGTGACATGCCTGTGAAGGTCCGGCCGGCCGGGGCTTCTTCCTCTGGCCAGCTACGCAGCCGGAGGACCGGTCGAGCTCTGTTGCGAACGCTTCACCCGTGTGCTGCCTCGTGCTCCCGAGCTGCTGACCGTCCTGCCGCTCGCTGGACGGCTGCAGCATCACTTCAATGGCCACGCTTTCCTCGATTTCGGCTTCAAAATCGCCGATTTTCGCTGACCGCTTGCGGCGTCCCCGAACGTATTTCAGCTGTTGTATTTTGCATCTTGCTTTCTTTTTCAGCAGACTATACGGAAATAGTGTCTTCAAGAGGTCGAAATTTTGAGTGCTGTTGACCTTTAATAATCAGGCAATGCACGTTAGTGACGGTAATGTAGTACATCGTGTAGGGCATTGAACGTTCACAAAGGCCTAGAACAGTGTCGATGCCAAAAAAAGGAACAAACCATTGCGGAGGAAAGTGTTTACGAGAGGTGCGGTGCATTGCAAATTAAAGGTTGAGGTAATGGTCATATAAACCGCTATTTTTATCACTATTATTTTCGTTTTCTGGAGATATATGTCACTGCGTATAGTTTCGCTAGTTACATGAAGTCACGGTAAAGCGTCGGGCGAAAGATAACGTTTGGCGCCGTTTTCAAATACTACCGTTCCTTAAGTGCGAATAATTTTCGCATCGTAGAAGTTGTTACTGTAACTAGTAAATGCCCATGAATCCTTAATTAACTGCCGACCTTGCTCTTTCCAGCCCGAGGCTCACAACCCTGTGTACATTGGAAATGTTCCCGACAAAGCCAACCAGGTAATAACGCTGTGCTTACCGGTGCCGTAGTTCTGTTAGGTAGGAAAGTCTGCACGCTGAATGTGGTCTTTAAGGCGTACGCCAGGGAAACGCGCATGCTTATCTTCCTGTCTGATACAACATGTTGCAAGAATGTGCACGCACTTGCTCTATCTCTTGCCTGCCTAATGAACGAAGGAAGCTGTAAGAGTGAGGGGGACCTGTTTCGGGGCGCCAAAGCACATAACCACGATTCCTGCGCCAGGAGTGAGACAGGCTGCTGTTTCTGGCGTCGTTCCTTTCGGCTTATTCGCATCCTTGGTTACCGGCAGAAGCCAGGTGCCAGACGAAACACGGTGATTCTGCAATTCAACGGGCAGTCAAGCACTGTCCAATACCAGGTAAGATCACCACGACGCCTGATGTTTGCCGTTCGTTGCCCACTGTTTTCTCTGCGCTGTGCCAGCCTGCTGCACGCCAATCACCACCTGCTGGTCCTCTTACGTGCGCTGTTAAAACCACGCATGCTTGTATAAAACAATCCCATACCTATTATTACGGCCAAAGTATGCAGTTTTTGGTAGCTAGACCGCGGATAAACACTTTCGTCCACTAACATACTTTCGTATCCTGGGCTGCTGTTGTCTATACTAGGAAAAAAGATAAACTATGAAGGTCAAGTAGGGGACTAGTTTCGACATATTGTGTTTTTCATGTGCGGTGACAATTCTAAGACCACTACATCTTGAAGTGGTAACTTCTGTCTACCGTATTTCCCGAGGGAAAACAACTCACAGGGAAATAGGTGCCTTTCCTTGCCACGTGGGGAGGTTGCTAGGCGAGCACTGCTGCCCCCGCTGCAGCTAAAAGAGCGCGAAATTCAAGGGGGACTCGCAACGGTCTGGTCCCGTTCCTATGCATGGACTCGCTCATTCATGACCCACGGGCCCCTTTCAGTACCGACTTTTTTTCTCTCAGGTACTAAAATTTTTTTCCCTGTGTTCTACGAAATTCTACGGCTCCCCTAAGCCCATAAACGAAAAATAGAGCTGGTAGTGCAAGTAATTACTGATTTATTAATGAGGCCAGTCATTCAAGACTTCTGACAATTGGAAATGTTATTTTGAGGGGAAAAAGCTTTTCCGTATTTTCCTAAATTTTGTGACCACATGAGCCTACAAGCAAAATATGAGCTCCGCAGTGCAAATATTTACAGATTTACAAGCCTGGAAATACAACTAGGACCTCTTGTTCTTTTAGCCTCGACGTCATAATTTCGTGCTCACTGAGCACGAAATTAGTGCTACAAAGTTTGTAGCGTCCGGCTCCACTAAAACGCAACAATGGTGAATTATATCGCAAAGCGCATCCTTGAAGGACAATTCCCCGAAAAACTAGCAGTTTTGGTTCTGTTCTCTATGCGCTAGAGTGACTACAGCAATGTGATTCCATTTGGAATCACAGGGACAGAAAGGGTTATAAAGCATCGGTTACCGATACGAAGGACTTTACAAATTCATAGACATGTTCGTAACGGCCTAGTTTGCTTCTTTTACAGATATGTCACATATTTACTGAGATAAAAAATAAACAGGAAACGTATTTTGGTTTATCGAGTTCTTACTAGATGGCGCTAGCTGTCTAGCAAGCAAGAGTTTCATTTTATTCAGTACAGAAGCGACATATCTATAAAAATAAGCAAGCTAGGCCGTTCTCAACGTTGATATGCATTTGTAAAGATTTTTTTATTGATGCACGATGGTTTTTTTGTGCGTTGGTCGTGAAGCAGTAACTCTCATAGGAATGTCAACAGGTTAGTCCCCCCTGAACAGAAGGCGACCGAACGCCGACTTTAACTGTGGTAACTACGGCTAAACAGCAACTTTATAGTAACTCTATGGTAACTAAGTATGGGATGTATTGTGAATATTTAGTTCAAATATTTCAAGTTTGCGAAATAGTTCTGGGGCTTTGAAAAGCTTAAAAGATATGCCGATTTTGCCCGCAACAAAGTGACTGCGAGAACTGTATAGCATGTTCGCATATGAAGGGTGATATGTTGCCGCAATTTAAACTGTGAAAACGGTGACGTGTGGACAGCTTATTTCAGAGCGTCCAGGGCTGCTTGCTTGCGCCAGGACAGGCTCAGGTCATTTCTGCACAAGCTGCAGCAAGACGGGGCAGTGGTAGCACGAAAGGCGGGGAG
Source organism: Haemaphysalis longicornis (assembly GCA_013339765.2). NCBI lineage: Eukaryota > Metazoa > Arthropoda > Arachnida > Ixodida > Ixodidae > Haemaphysalis > Haemaphysalis longicornis. The sequence continues at coordinate 63,424 of JABSTR010001433.1, read as the reverse complement.
CGAAGGCAGGATTCGACTGAAGAGCTGGCAGACGGGCGGGGTCCTTAGTCCAGGACTCCGTTGGTTCTACCCGTTTTTTCGACCACGTCAAAAATGGCTGAAATTTTCCTGTAGTCGCAATTTCAACAAGACTGGTGTGAGATTCTAAATTATGATTTTAAACTACGATTTCGCATATATATGAGTTTATGAGCGTGATGAAACAGGTTGTTGCTTCATTTAAGTGAAGAAACACGCTCAACTTCTTTCTGGAAATTCGCATTAAACATGTGCTACATTATTGATTGATTGTAGGTTTAACGCGCCGACGCAACGCAATGTGCTACGTTAATTTAAGGATAACGAGTGGAGTGGATCCCTAGGAAGACAAGCGTGGCAGGGGGGCGGCAGAAGGTTAGATGGTAGAGATGAGATCAAGAAGTTTGCGGGATAAATTGGTCGCAGTTAGCATAGAAACAGGGATAATTGGAGATCTATGAGAGAGGCCTTTGCCTGCAGTGGGCGTAGATAGGCTGATGATGTGGGAGATGGTGGTGGTGATGATGATGACGACATTAATGTTAACGAACCTTATGCGGACACCCGAAGGAATTCGAGAACGTCGTGTCATTCGTGTTCAAATTGCGGGGAATAATTCTTCACGGTAATATTTAAGATGACCGTCAGTACAGTTATACAATCCTCTTAACCGTGAAACTGAATACAAATGACCTGTGAGGTTAAGAATTGTTACGGAGTTCTTATTGCGTCACATGTAACTCGGCGGAAACTTATCAGCAACTCATGTCCTACACAGTTGCCGCCATAAAGAATCTACGGAATTTTTTTGGTGACTTCTCCACAGAAACTCGTTAAATCCTATCGTATCAAGACATACACAGATGTTCTACAAAATTTCCACAGCTTCAGCGGTACAGTTTTTCTTAAGGTGAGTGTACTAGAAGAGGACGCGACATAGAACCACTATACCCGGGACTGTAGTCCTCCCAAAGCCACGTCATATATTTGAGACTAGACACAGGAAGGTGAGTGTCAAACTGCTATACTACTTCACTGTGAAGTGGCTATGAAAAATACATGAATCACAACAAATTTTTGGAATCTTCTTACCGGGCAAACAGGGTGCAATTTATTTTAGGGTGCTCATATTGTCGCGAAGCCAAAGACAACGAAGTTGTCTTCAAAGAAAACAAGTCTATTGGAGCGAACTTGTGCTCCACTAACAACTCAAAGAATACACAGGCGGCGAGACAGCAGTCAAGAAAATGACACGCGTAGGCGAGCGGCGAGGGTCGAATACCCCGGTGTCTGCTCTGCAGGCTTTTTATCTTTCGGCGCGCGTGGTTCTCGAACTGTCTATTCACATCTAGAACATTGTAGATCCAAGAAGATATTCTAAGCTGTTCACGTTAGTTCGGAACGCTCTCCTATCAGAACAGATAACACATTCGGCACAGAAAGAAAGAATATAACACACGCTTCCCTTGGCACTGAGATAACACAGACCGGCGCAGCCGGGCAGTAAAAGCAAAACAGGAATAAACAAACCCAATGCACGGTTTGCGGCAATATGTTAGAACATTGGCTACAGCCGTTTCCTGAAGCCATTCCTCCATACAAGCCCTCGCCATGGCGCCACGACCTGGGTTAAGACACTCACTTCGCATGTGACAGCTAATACGACTGTCAATATCACATTGTGACCCCCGGGTCGCTCTCCTCGCAAGATCGAGAAGAGGGCCCTGGACACATGTAATAACAATCTGCTTTATTTGGTTTCTTGTGCGATGCTTTTGTCCCTTCTGTTTGGGCTCCTGAAAGCGAACCAATGGCCTGAGGCGCTGCCTGGTGATGTGACGGTTGTGCCTTTGCCAAACGTTGCTCATTGACTGTTTGCTGTCTCCGCTTTGAACAAAATATGCCGTTATCCACTTCTCCGAGTCCCCAAACGCTCTCCAGGCATGTCGGCGCCTGAGAATGCATGCGTAAACGCAGCTCCGTGTGCCTCGCTACCTGTGTGAGTATTTGTTTGCGCGGCTGTTTGCGGGCATTAGTACATGCTCCTTCTACCACACGAAATAGAAACAGCGGTGCTAAGACCGCCTCCCCAGGCGCGCGTCGTCCTATTCCGAAAACAACACACTCAGTCGAAAACAGAAAGGCGATTGGAGTTGTTTAATCGCTTTTAGATGGCAACGACACTATCTAGATGCATTAACAACTTCCTGCGTTCAAATAAATCGAGGTATTCATTCCATGTTTGCTGTTGTTTATATCCTTCTCGTCGGATGATTTATTAACCATCACAAATGACCACGCTTGCTGAGGTGAAGTGGGCAAATGTGCTGCTAAAAACTATACTGAATGGAGATATACGAGGTTTCGTGCACTCTATATTATCAGAATGTATTAGGTGCGCTCAGTGCAATGCTTACATATTGCTTCATTAAATTTTTGGGCACGCTGATCAATGATTGATCAATGATGATGAATGAGCACTGAGTACTGTGCTTCGAACTGCAGGCATCCAATGCATGACCCATCCCGTAAACAAGTTTAAGTTCTGCCGTAAGCTGGGCGTTTTTGCCTCTCTATCCCGCCCAGGGCTAGCTACGAAGAAATTCGCTTCCTTCTTCTCGTATTGGTAGGAATTGTGGCACGATAAAGAATCCGCTGCTCCCGGAGCATCGCCTAACTTCCTGACTTCTTGTTCACGGATTGTCCATAAATGACCTGGTATTTTCCGCGCCACCACTCAATCTCTTCCGGTCTTTACCCTAATGCTTCTACACGCTTTCTATTTATTAAAGACGATAATCTTTCTTGGGCTACTCAAACCCAGAAATTTTGGTCTGTCTGTATGTCTGTCTGTCTGTCCGTCTGTCTGTCTGTGACTCGATTCAGCCACCCGGCCAAAGTAAAACAATGCCTGCGCAATAGTCTTATATAGTCACAGCTAAATCTACCCGCCTAAGTTCGGTGTAATGTTCATGCTTGTCAACATTGTTGAAGAAGAACAAGACATTACGCAAATATAAGACAACAAATTAATACAGAAGTGATATTTGCAGTGTTCCTTTATAAAAAATCATACATGCTTGACTTTGGCGAAACTAAATACTTTATCAACTGCAGAAAAAAAATTCACTTCGCCGTCGCCTGCTGTCGCCCGCGCCACTATAGCTTCTGGCGCCATTTTAAGAAATCAACCGGCAACAGTTACGAAAGTTCCACTAAATAGGTTCCACGTTCTGCTTTCAACGCACGTGGAGTAGGGAAACGGGTTCTATAAACGTTGAAGTAGAGCGCCTCGATTCACGCGCGTCTTCGCCGTACGGCAGCGTTGGCATCGAGACACCCGGTTTGGAGCAGTGGAATGCGGGAAATTTAAAATGATTTCAAGCAAACCTTTGGCGTCTTTACCTTGGGAGGAGCGCGACGCAAGAGGAACAACATGAGAGGTGAGCGGGAAAGCGAAGGGAGGCATTTACTTGGCAAAAGTCGATGAAGACTATCGTCTTTTGACGACATTTGCAACGAAAGAAGCAGATACGCGGCCATTTTTTTTTTTTTCGCTCCCAGTTGTTGTGAAGAGGCTGCTGGTAGCGCACCCAAGTTGCCGAATACCACTGAAAATAAACCCGTCTTATGTGTGCCCCTGTAAAGCGTGCTCTGCCTTTGCAGCATCATACTGTGGCAAAGCCAGCTTCGACGAAGAAGTAAATCAACGGCGTTAGCGACGGGATCGGAGGGGGCAGTCTGTTGAGGGAAGACAGACTAATCGAGACCTTCCGCGGGGCCGTGCATAATGGAAACCCCCATATCGGGACAGCGTCGGGACAGAAGAAATAAGACAGGATGCACCCATGAGACCTGCTCGAATTCGACCGGTGAGCGTGAACAAACAAGACCGCACGACAACTTCCTCTGCGGCAGTCTGTGTCGACCGGCGGAAATGGCGCGAATACGCAGATTTTTAGACAACGAATGAAAGGAACCTGCCCGCAGGGAGAATATATTATATAGTGTACTTGCCTCTAAAAAAAACGCGAGGTCTAGCCAGCAGCCTGGTACGAGCAGGTCGCTGATGTAGTCAGATTCAGTGTTTCTGCAAAATGTCCCAGAATTGTGCACATAGTTTTAAGATTTCTCTAACTCTTAATGCGATAGAAATAAACGGTTTATTGAGAGAAAATTCCGCGTACCCGAAACACGAGACCTAATTTCCCATTGGCTGCCACGCGCGTTCCATGGCGCGCACCTTAGAAATAAAAACAAACGTACCGCTGCCTCGCCCAACGGCGCAGCAGTCGCCAGTGAGCCAGGCCTCCCTGTGCAGTGCAGCGCCGCGCTCTCTGCTGGCACCGCGCTCTCTTCTGCTTTTCTCGGCGTTGAACGCGCAGGAGCGCTCAACTGCACACTGATGCTTTCGCACTCCATACATCCCAAAAAGTGCTCAGGTGTTGTCGTAGTTTTAAGTAGACTGCGTTCTAAAACGAGTTGACACGTTGCGCATCCTTTTTCAGTTCGTTTATTCTTATATTTGAAAGGCGCCGTACTATGCTTTTCTCGACTTTTTTTTTCGAAATCATAATTGCTTTCGAAGCGTAGTGAACAAGCACACCCAGCACTCGGAAAAGGGGCCACAGTACACCTAAGCCAAAAATTACTGCTCTACGTTCATCAGGTAACTTTGAAACTTGCTCAAAAATTTGTTCTCTCTTTCCCTGTCTTGGCTGTGTCTGCGCGCTCGAATGACGTGATTCGAGCGATGTCAGGGCTGTTGCCGGCTTCCTTCCAGTTGCAGCAATAAACGCATTCGACAGCCGCCCTAAAGAAAGTCGCAACAAAAGCACATCAGAAGGTGGAAGGCGTATCTGTTGCCACGAGCAAATCACGCAGTGTCGCTCTATGCTGGCGATAACTACAGCTTTCGGGCTGCTTCCAGGCACAAAGGAAAGAGTGAGCCCTTATGGGCAGTTCCTGTAGTCCCTATTAAGGTAGACGCATGTCTAGTATCCCTCGTCCCATTAAGCTCGTGTTTTTGTAGCCACGGGTCAACACATCCATCGTGCCATCACATCCAACGAGCAGAAACATCCAATTTTGGCCACTGCATCCAACGTGCCACCGCCCCCCTCCACGAAATTTTTCCGGTCGGTGCTGTTCCCCCTGTTTTGCGCGGCACGTCGCCTGCAAACAAAGATGAATCACTGACTGTCCCACGCCAGGGCGTTTACATAGAATGAAGCGCCTTAGGCACCGTGTACATGGACGCGACGGGGGCGGAGTGAGGGTGAGTCGAGTGGCGGGTTCAGCTTACCTCGACGCGTCCGAATTTATATGAACCCCGTCCAAAGAATCGAGGGAGGGGGCGGCGGGGTTCCCGGAAAAGGGGCTACCGTATTTTCACGATTGTAACGCGCACCCTCTTTTGCTAAAAGGTCGCCTTAATATTTGTGTGCGCTACAATCGGGCTCAAAACCGAAATAGGCTTTAAAGCGGCCAGCAGCATTGCTATGCGCAACGGACAAGAAGTACCCAAAACAAAAATCCAACTCAATCCAATAAAAACAATCCGTCAACATCACGTGAGTGAATTTCGGCGCACTGATTCCTCAATGGCATGCCGCATACCCCGTGGTCAGATGTTGCACATTTTTTTGTGCTTCTGCTTAGCCCCTAACGCTTAGAATTATGAAGATCAAGGCACTTGAAATCACAAGACAGCTTCAGTGTTCCCCGCTATAACTTTATTTCCAGCAGCAGCTGGATAAGCAACCCTGTGAAGCACAATTCATTTTTGGCTTCCAGAGCTGCATACGCCAAATAAATCTCTCTTCCAGGTACATGGTGTCATGTCTTTTCCATCTGCGCAGTACCGTCAGTGTCACATTTTTTTTTTTGAATTTTCTGGCGAAACTACCCGCGCGTTACGATGGGGCGCGTTAGAACCGCGCAATACGGATTTGCTCCCGCGGCCGCCGACTCAGCCCGACGAGCGAGCTAACCCAAGCCCCGTGTACATGGACGCGACGGGGGTGGGGGAATGAGTGGGGTTCAGCTTAGCTCGACGCGTCCGAGTTATATGAACCCCGTCCAAAGAATCGAGGTGAGGGGAGCGGCGGGGTTCACGGAAAAGGGGGCTGCTACCGTATTTTCACCATTCTAACGCGCACCCTCTTTTGCTAAAAGGTAGCTTTAATATTTGTGGGCGCGTTACAATCTGGCTCCAAACCGAAATAGGCTTTAAAGCGGCAGCGCAGCATTGCCATGCGCAACGGACACGAAGTACCCGCAAAATCCAACTCAATCCAATAAAAAAAAAATCCGTGTCAACACCACGTGAGTGAATTTCGGGCCGCCACTCGATTGGGGCGGGCGTTTAGAACGCCGCAAATACGGTATTCTGCTCCCCGCGGCCCGCCGACTCAGCCCGACGAGCGAGCTAACCCACCCCCTGCCTCCGAGTGACTGGACTCGCCGCGACGGCTCTCTGACCAACCCCGTCCGCTTATACATGGGGGTGGGTTTTTGTCGAGTCCAAAAAAAAACTGTTTATTTCGACTCAACGCCCCCTCGTCGGGTCAATGTAAACGGGGCTCCACCCCCTGCCTCCGAGTTGGCTGGACTCGCCGCGACGGCTCTCTGACCCACCCCGTCCGATTATACATGGGGGTGTCGAGTCCAAAAAACCTGTTTACATCGACTCAACGCGCCCTCGTGGGTCAATGTAAACGGGGCTCCACCCCCTGCCTCCGAGTTGGCTGGACTCGCCGCGACGGCTTTTCGACTCCCCCCGTCCGCTTAACATGGGTGGGGTTCGGTGGTCGACTCCAAAAAAACCGGTTGGATTTCGATTCACCGCCCTGTCGGGGTCAATTCAAATGGAAACAAGGGGGGGGTTCGGGGGGTGGGATAAAAAACTAAAAATCCGGGGAAAATCAAAAGTGGGTGATACAAAGGCGTCGAGGGTTGGATGTGGGGGACTCGAACGAGACCCGTCAGCAGAACGCAGGGCGTCGGTCCAGGGGGGTCGAGCGAGAGAGACGACGTCGACGGGTCTCTGACCACCCCTGTCCGTTCCCCGCTATAATGGGGGTCCGCTGATCGAGCGACGAGTCCAAAAAACCTGTTATTTCGACTCAACGCGCCCTCGTCGGGTCAATGTAAACGGCGACTCACCCCCTGCCTCCGAGTTGGCTGGACTCGCCGCGACGGCTCTCTGACCCACCCCGTCCGCTTATACATGGGGGGTCGAGTCCAAAAAACCTGTTTACATCGACTCAACGTGCCCTCGTCGGGTCATAGCCCGTTTACATTGACCCGAAGAGGGCGCGTTGAGTTGAAATAAACAGGTTTTTTGGACTCGACGCACTCATGTATAAGCGGACGCGGTGTGTCGGAAAGCCGTCGGGGCGAATCCGTTCGACTCGCAGGCAGGGGGTGGGTTGACGCGCTCGTCGGGCTGAGTCGGCGGGCCGTGGGGAGCTGAATACCGTATTTGCACGATGATAACGCGCCACCAATTGTAACGCGCGGGTAGGTTCGCGCAGGAAAATTCGAAAAAAAATTGTACGTCGGCTTTACCGCGCAGGTGTAAAATACATTACACTACTTACCTAGAAGAAGGAGATTTTATTTTGCGCGTGCAACTGTGGCAGCAAAAATAAATTGTGCTTCGCAAACTTGCTTATCCAGCTCCTGCAGGGAATAACCTTATAGAGGGAAACACTGAAGATGATTGCGATTTAAAATGTCTTGACCTTCATAAGTCTACACTGTGACGGGCTAATTGAAATAGTAGAAAAATGGGTAACCGCTGTCCAAGGTATGTCATTCAGGAATGAGTGCGCAGAAATTCACGCACGTAATATTGACGGATTGTTAGAGTTTGGGAGGACGTCGTGCCTATGGCAATGTTGCTGGCCGATTTAAAACCTGTTTCGGTTTTGAGCCCGATTGTAACGCGCACACAAATTTTAAGGCTAGCTTTTAGCAAAAGAAGGTGCGCACTAGAATCACAAAAATACGGTAGCTCCTTCTCCGGCAATCCCCGGCCCCCTCGCCTCGACTCTTTGAATGGGGCTCATATATACGCGAGAGGGGTCGAGGTAGCTGAACCCGCCAGACGACTCGACCCTCCCTCGTCGGGTCCATGTATCCGGGGCTAATGTAAACGGGGCCTTAGTCAGGGTGATTTCGGAGGGGTGCAGCCCACGAGGCGATGTCCCCCTCGGGTGAGCTGAGCGCGGGGCGTTTCAACGCGTGCGTTATCCTTTTGTGTGGTTCCTTGTTATTCTCCCAAATACCATTCCTTGCCCGACACTCAAATGCGTGGCGACGGGTCCTTCTCCGCTAGAAGAGCGCCCTCTCTCCCCACACGGAGTCCTTTCAACTCTCCCCTTTAACTGTTCTTCCCTCCCCCCGACGAGAGCTTTGCCAGTGTTGTACACGTTCCTCTAAAACAGGAACGAAAGCTCGTTCCTCGTTCCTTCCCAATTTGAAACGAGTTCCCGTTACAAGTTCCTTTATTTCGAAAGGAACGCGTTCCAGTTCCACCTCTAAATAAGGAACGTGTCGTTACATTAACGTTACATTTCATTTTTTAAATTAAAATGTGGTGTCGGAGAATTCTGAGGCGAAATAAGTGAGAAATGTAAAACTCACACCGAACTACGTATATTATACGAATAGGAACACCGCTGCCTGCAGATTATCTGGAGATAAAAAGAATCCAAAGAAACGCTCCCAGACGAATTTTTCAGGGAGCACCGGATGAAGTTCAGACATGTCTAACTGCGATTTTGGTGCTCGTCTATTATGGATGCAACACATATGACACTTTCCACTTAGGTCTTACAAATCCGCAGTAAGGTTACTGCGCTTCAGATGTGCAGATAGATAGTTAGTCACATGCAGGAACATAACTGAATTTCTTGCTTAAGAAACTGTGTCGAAAGGAACAATAGATACACTTTTATTGAATGGTTATTCAATATCGCAGTTTATTTAAAATAATAATAGGTTCTTTGCAGAGAATTGAGTAAGGGGGTTACAAAAGTGAAGCTTTGCGGATCATAAAGCACAAATTGGCGAGTAAAAAAAGCACAGCAGAACAAGTAATGGCTACGAGGTTTGCAATACACGTTTAAGTAGGAAGACGATAACAAAAAAAAAAGTAAACAGCGTAGTCACACATGAAATCAACGCGCAATAATTACATGTGTATACCGAACGCAGTCATGGGAGTTGATAAAGGAGCACAATAAATAACGCGGAGCCTAATCGCGTGCATAAAACACGTTTACACTAAAAATTATCAAGGCACAACTTGAAACTGACCCACTAAAGAACCTCTGAACGCTGGCCGTCCACGTTCCGGCGGCCTCTCTCAGGTATTATCTATACGGCACGCGACGAAATTATTCCCAACAATGACGAAATTCCTGTCCTTTGTCAACACAATGCGTTGCAATACAAAAGGACCTGGCACTCATGTCGACCCATTCCCGCCAGATCGGCGACAGACCACGCCGTGACGAACTGCGTGCGTACACTGTAACTTCCAGCAGCAGTACAGCATCACGACACACTGCGGCGCGCCCAGCCCTATTGATGGCCGGTGACACTTCGACAACTTCAAGTCACCTCACCGCGAGCGGAACTCCCAAGGCAACAACGGACCCGCGCTTCGCGCGCGCTAATGCGGGAATTATTCCTGACAATATACAGATAAGGTGGTTTCACAAGGACCTGCAGCGCCGCCCGGCATGGAGCAATTCTATCGCCAGACGCGCATCCTGGCCTCCCAGACAAACGATGAAGGGTGAAAAGCCTGCTCGCGGCTGCGCTATTCACCCGTTGAACGGCATGAAATCAAGCACAAGCTGCGGCCCGCGGCGTGGGTATTCTTCTGCCTTTGACTTTCGAGGAAGCACGTTCTGATGAAGGGCGCGAGCAAATTGGCCAGCTTGTAGGAAGAGAAACACAGTACCGACTTGTGGATTTTTATGATCGAGCCTTGGCATCAAAACAGCCAAATCCTAGCAATGTAACGTTTGCAGAAGAAGAAGCACCGTTCCTGCCGTTGTTTCATAAACCTAACGAGTTACCGTTACAGTTCCACCGACCCTTAATGGAACGGTGGCGTTCCTCCATTCCTCCAAAAACGAACTAGTTCCAGGAACGCCGTTCCGTACAACACTGACCTGTGCCCACTGTTGAGAGGCAAACCTTGGCGAAGTAAATATTGTCCGTTCAATAAACACTGTCAGGAGGCGCGCTGTCCAGCTCATGCCTGTCCGGCCAGCTTCGGCTGGTGGAGCGGGCTGCAGCGGCTGGCAAGGCATATGGGGCCCTGGACTTCACCTCCAGACGACTTTGACAACAATAAATACGTTTGTCTTTATCCTCCTTCTCCGAAGAGGAAAACCGCGCGCGACTTCAACACAGCAAAGAAGATAAATTCGTCACGGTGTGGCGGTGGAAGGAAGGAGTGGTCTGCAGTAACTGGCGGCGGAAAATGTGGGATCGCCGTACATTCATGAGTGAAGAAAAGGGAACTGTCTAAGCAGAAGCACGCGCAGCATAGAGCGGCACAAAACGAAAAAAACAAACAAACGATGGAAGCGATGAGTAGGTTAACGAGGGCCGTGCGCGGGGAGAGGACCTTTGTGAGCAAGCTCACAGCAATTGATGTCCGCGCGTCACCCCTTATATCACCTCTCTTTCACGTTACTGTGGAGGGCGAAGGGTGTCTTTTGAGTGGTGTAATTGTATGGTCCCAGAGTGCGTACAAGGCGTGTCCCCTGCTGAAAGCGGTGCTGCAGACGGAGTCACTTTCGACGCCCCCCCCCCCCCCCCAACCGATTGGACAGACTTGTCTTTCTGTATTTCTCCCTAGCCCAGGAAACTGAGGAACAGCGTAACGACAAAAAGGCCGCACTTTTAAATTTCAGATAAGATCGAACAAAGCATGGCTGGTCGACCTCTTCAATTTGCTTGAAATTTTTTTTACCTCATTCCCGCATGTATGTAATGTGCGGATTCACAAATATTTTCCGGCAGAAAAAATTTTGGCCGGCTGAAAAAAAATTGAGAACCCACCCGCGGGGACCCCGGCCGCTACCTGCCCATGCGCCGCGGCCAAATTTAGCGGGCGTCTACCAAGAAATATACTGATCAGGCGAGAATGGTAATTTTTATGCTTAATATACGCCTGGTGTACATTGCGTGCCCGAATATTGTCGGCTATAAAAACATATATTTTTTAATAAATTTCCAATCTTGCTCAGAGGCATTTTGTTGTGTACTTTGCGGGCCAGTATTATCGTAAGTAATGGAGCTAGAGCGTTCAAATTTGAGTGAGGGCTGCTCCTGGCAAGCACAAATAAGGGCCAGTAAATATCGTGTCTGTGCACACTACGGTTAATAAGTAAATGGCGCACAAGTGTGACAAAAAAACTAAAACACTCCGAGTTCAGAGGCTTATTAAAAAAAAAACACTTCTTCGATTTTGCTGAAATTCTCCCCAGATGTTCACCTGTGCATGTACTTCAATGATCATTAAAAACATGTTGCATCATTTTGTTCCTGGCGCGCCTACAGCGCGAGAAAAAAGCCTGGTTGGCCAGGTCTTCACAACATCCTGAGACATGAAACAGTGAGCAACTTCCAGTGAATGTGCAGACATTTGATAATTGTTTTTGTACCAAAGGCAAACTATTACTTATATATAGCATTACAGAGAATTCAGCAGTGAAACTGAAATTTTTATGTGAATTTTGGAAAGAAAATAAACAATCTGCGCACCGCTAAACGTGTACTCTTCGAAGAAAAAACGGAGGAACTCCAGATTCACGCGCATTAAAACAAAACGCTTCTTCGAGTTTTATGAAGCTTTCCACGGATATTTACCTCCTAATTTAATTGTGTGAGCCATTAAAAAAAATCGCATAATTTTGATCACTGAAAAGCAAAAGAGCCTTGTCAAGCATGCTCGTGACAAGGAGCCGAGACATAAAACGACGATTGTGAATTTCTGCAGATTTCCCTAATTTATTTTGTAGAAAGGGGAGAATATCTTCTGAGTTAAGGAGAATAGAATAGCCAAGTGACACTAACGAAGTCAACGTTTGACATGACAGAGTTCCATCGGCACCCCATTAATACCGTGCAGCTACTAGCTGTTTATTTACACATTGCTTGCTGCATCAATGTTCACAGTTTCCTCAAAGGGGCACAAACAGTCCTCGCTTCTTTTAGTTCGCATATATCTGCTTCTGATGACTTCCTTAAACGCCACACGTGCCAGGACTGTATGCCGGGAAAGGCACGCACTGTTCGCCATTCTTCCTTTTTTGTTTCGCGATAGCTGGAAACTTCGTTCCCCTTGAGGTATATGAAGTGAACGCCCTTGATCTTCTCAGACAACACAGTTACCATGTCTTTTGCCGTCTGAATCGCATTTCTTAGTGGTTCTCTTAGGTTGTAAAGTGTCGCCTGGTGTTGGACGATTCCCCAAACTCCGTCGCAGGCATTCTTTCCGTGCCCTGTTGCGGAGAATATTCATTGCGTTTCAGGCACATCGCTCTTTCGCAACTCATGAAGCTGGTACCTGTTTTTAAAGTGACTGGCAGCTCCGTCACTCACATAAGTCACCTTGGAGTACAGTGGGAGATTGTCTACCCACACCCTGATTTTTTCTAAACCCAAGCAGGCATGCGGACAGTCATGGCAGACATCATCGCTTGCAACCACAAAACTATGACAAAAGAGACTGAGTAACAAGCTAAATATATACAAAAAAGAATAATAAAATCAGAATACTTAAAAGGAATAATAAAAAGTGATGAAATGAAGATTAAGATGCGACCGTAGTCAAATAGCGGGGAGGCAGCACAAGGCACTCTCCCAGTGTGACAGAACTGAAAACTTGTAACCGTTCGAACGCATGCAGCACCTTTTCTTCCAGTCCCCTCTTTCGCTCTTTCTGTCAGCCAAGTCCCCGCCGCCGCATACGGTTGAAAAAGCCCAAAAAATACTCGACTCAAACACAAAAATGAAGATCCCACATGTGTCTTCCCGGACCCCACCGGGCTCAAGGGCGTTTGCCTTCCTGTTTGGTCGCTAATTCGGTAACTGAACCAGTGTGTCCGGAGAAGGACCGAAGAGGGGCGCGCTCCGTTTTTAATACTTGCCATGTGTGCTGCCGACCGGACGGGCTTATGTTGAACCTTTGATTTCAGGCGAACGAAAGTTACGTCCGGGCGAGTTAAAAAACAAGACTGCGTGCACCTTGTCAAATAGCTGATCTTATGAACCAAATATACCGCATCACGGCAGCAGTGCGCACAAAAAAAGAGCGTTGATAATGTAAGACAAAGAGTGAACGCGGTTGGGGAAATCTAGAGGAAGCTATAAAAATAGACCCGAAGACCTTGAAATTGCGAGTTTTACCACCATACATTGCAGCGGTTTTGCCACCGCATGACTGTATCCGCGCTGGGCTTAGAATGACGCACGATATTTCTATGGCTCACACAAGTGCGTTTAGAGGAAAATATCTGTGGAAAGCTTCATAAAACTCTAAGAAGCATTTTTTAAATGCGCGTGAATCTGGAGTTCCTCCGTTTTTTCTTCGAAGAGTACACGTTTAGCGGTGCGCAGATTGTTTATTTTCTTTCCAAAATTCACATAAAAATTTCAGTTTCACTGCTGAATTCTCTGTAATGCTATATATAAGTAATAGTTTGCCTTTGGTACAAAAACAATTATCAAATGTCTGCACATTCACTGGAAGTTGCTCACTGTTTCATGTCTCAGGATGTTGTGAAGACCTGGCCAACCAGGCTTTTTTCTCGCGCTGTAGGCGCGTCAGGAACAAAATGATGCAACATGTTTTTAATGATCATTGAAGTACATGCACAGGTGAACATCTGGGGAGAATTTCAGCAAAATCGAAGAAGTGTTTTTTTTTTAATAAGCCTCTGAACTCGGAGTGTTTTAGTTTTTTTGTCACACTTGTGCGCCATTTATTTATTAACCGTAGTGTGCACAGACACGATATTTACGGCCCTTATTTGTGCTTGCCAGGAGCAGCCCTCACTCAAATTTGAACGCTCTAGCTCCATTAATTACGATAATACTGGCCCGCAAAGTACACAACAAAATGCGCTCTGAGCAAGATTTGGAAATTTATTTAAAAAAATATATGTTTTTCTGGCCGACGATATTTCGGGCACGCAATGTACACCAGGCGTAGATTAAGCATAAAAATTACCATTCTCGCCTGATCAGTATATTTCTTGGTAGACGCCGCTAAATGTGGCCGCGGCGCATGGGCAGGTAGCGGCCGGGGTCCCCGCGGGTGGGTTCCAAATTTTTTTTCAGCCGGCCAAAATTTTTTCTGCCGAAACTATTTGTGAATCCGCACATTACATACATGCGGGAATGAGGTAAAAAAATTTCAAGCAAATTGAAGAGGTCGACCAGCCATGCTTTGTTCGATCTTATCTGAAATGAGGCCCCACTGCGACTCGCACAGTTTGTTCCACACTTCGGAAGATGGCCAACTGGGTCGCGACCGCCGTCCGCCTGTACGTAGCAGGGTGCCTTCAGGTTTAGAATGATTCCTCGGCCTGTGTCGCAACTAAAGCCCCTCCATTTTGTCCACGGCCATTTTTTTTTTCCTGTGCGGCGGCTGACGAGACCAGTGTATAGGGGCCGCATCACAGCAGCGGCAATATGCCGCGAAAATAGAAGCGTCCCAGGCTTTTTGGGAAGCCCGAGCATGCTCGAAATGCCAACAGACAAACGAGGCTTCCATTTAATGCAAGTCATTTCTTTCAACTGATTTATCCTTGCATTGATCACTGATGTCTGTGACGATGGAGGTCGCAGTGTGCCTTACCAGTGAAGATCGTGTCTCAATTCTCTGACATTCAAAAAATTGGCCGCGTATCTGCTCCTTTTGTTGCAAATGCCGTCAAAAGACGATAGTCTTTATCTGCTTTTGTGAAGTAAATGTCTCTCTTCGCTTTCCCGCTCACCTCTCATGTTGTTCCTCTTCGGTCGCGCTCCTCCCAAGGTAAAGACGCCAAAGGTTTGCTTAAATCATTTAAATTTCTCGCGTTCCACTGCTCCAAACCGGGTGTCTCGATGCCAACGCTGCCGTACGGCGAAGACGCAGCGTGAATCGAGGAGCCCTACTTTAACGTTTATAGAACCCCGCGTTTCCCTACTCCACGTGCGTTGAAAGCAGAACGTGGAACCTATGTAGTGGAACCTTTCGTAACTGTTGCAGGTTGATTTCTTAAAATGGCGCAAGAAGCTATAATGGCGCGGGCGACAGTAGGCGACGGCGAAGTGAATTCTTTTTCTGCAGTTGATGAAGTATTTAATTTCGCAAAGCAAGCATGTTTGATTTTTTCATAAAGGAACACTGCAAATATCACTTCTTGTATTGATTTGTTGTCTCATATTTGCGTAATGTTCTTGTTCTTCTTCAACAATGTGACAAGTATGAACATTACACCGGACATAGACGGGCAGATTTAGCTGTGACTATATAAGACTATTGCGCAGGCATTGTTTTACTTTGGCCGGGTGGCTGAATCGAGTCACAGACAGACAGAACTGACGGACAGACAGACAGACAGACATACAGACAGACCAAAATTTCTGGGTTAGTAGCCCAAGAAAGACTATCGTCTGTAATAACATTTCCTGACATTTAAAGAAGGTCATATGACTTCAGCTTGAACAATAACTAACAGGACTTAGGAAAGGAAACACGGACACAATGCTGACAATCAACTGAGTTACTAACAATAAAGGGTAACATATATACATGAAACATTGCACAACATTGGACACCGGGTACGGTCTTTTCGGTACAAAGTGTTTCGGTACGGTCTTTTCGGTGCACGGACATTTCGGGACACGGGTGTTTCGGGACACTGGAGTTTCGGGACACGGGTGTTTCGGTACAAAGACGAATTCCGCCGAGCGCTGTAGGCTGCGCGCGTTGTTTACGGGATGGTTTCAAGCACTCAGTTCGTACCTAATTATCAAAGATGTTCTTGTTCGCAGCTCTGCGTTAGTTTAGGCCAGCAGTTGATTATGCGGCCTTGCCAAAAAACTTCTGTTATTTGTTGAATATTATCTGGGATATTTGGTAGCATTTATAAAACCTAATTGTTCATTATTCTTTTTTAGCGACTTATTATCACCAGTATTTCATATAACAAATCAGTGACAGTATCAACATGTTTCGTCGCTCGTTTTCTGACGACTTATTATCGCTTTTTGTTTCAAAAATCAGGTGAAAGTAATTTTATTTTCGCACTTTGGAGAGTCCCTACGACAATGGCTGCGGAAATGAGTGCCACCGCACGGTGAAAGGAACCTGTGCCTTTTTAACTTACTTAATGATGAAGGGCAATTTCTCGGCATTCTGCATTTGTGTGCGTTGCTTTTGTTTATAACGCAAGTGTTTAATAAGACGTTTTCAAAACGCATTACGGAAGGCGCCTATTATAATCATCCTACCTTTCACCCTCTTCATCTATGCTCTTTCACCTTCCCCACCCCCACACAGAATAGCAGCCTTCAGAGTCTCTACGACCAGGCCGACCTCTCTGTGTTTTCTTCCATGCAATAAATTATTCTCTCTCTCTCCCCATTGCCGCACGCTTCCGTCCCTACTTCTTCGTAGTTAGCAGAGACTGTGGCGGGTGTACAGTGTTTGTGAATCAAAAGTTGGAAATGCTGTGTAATAACGTTCAAAGAACGCTGAAATGTTTTCTGCAGCATATATTCAGATAATCATCTTCTCAAGGACTACTCACTTGGAATTCTTTTGGAAGGAAAAGTGCAAACATCTGTCATGTATTGATGTTTTGCTTCAAATATGCGCAATGTTTTGTTTTGGCTCAACAATGATGACAAGTATTGACATTGCCATCGGACTTAGATGTTTAGGAATGGCTCTCCTCTGCATAACTTTGGCCGGGCGGCTGAATCGAAGGACAGAAAGAAAGGCAGACAAGCATACATAGAGAGACCAAACTTTCGCGTTTAATGAGCCAAGAAAGGCTATCGTCTTCAAGAAATACTGATGATGGGAGCAGCAGGTGCCATTTATCTCTGATAGGAATAAAAACCCCCCAAATTATGATACGCATGTTTCCGGCAGAACGCTGAAAATCACAAGAGAGCAGCCCTGGCAAAAATATGCCTTTCAATACTATACAAAAAGCCTTTTCAACTACCAATTCACAAACACCGTAAACCCAGCATAGTAACTGCTAACGACGATGAGGCCGGGACAGAAGCGTGCAAAAAGGTACAACAAGTGCCTTCGGTAATGAATTGATAATGACGCGGTGTGTGCATTGGAGAAAGCAACGCCCACAAATACGGAATGCCAAAATATTGCAAGATCTTCTTCATTACCTTACGAAGACACAGGTTCGTTTGCCCCTGCGGTTACACTTAATTACGCAGCTGCTATTGTAGTTTCTGGAAGGTGAAAAAAAAATAGTTACTGTCGCTGATCTGTTTTATAAAATGCTGGTCAGGGTAGATCGCTAAAGAAACGAAGTAATGAACGAGCCATACATTTTGCTGGATACAGTTATGCAAATACATAGCCGTTGCTTTACAAGGCCGCACTAAGTTTTACTGACCTAGAATAAAGCAGAAATACGAGCAACGACAGTTGTAATAAACAGATTTGATTTGCGTGCTTGCAACTCCCACGTTAACAATGCCCGCTAATTTTGCTGCCTCGAACGCTCGCCCAAATTCATTTTTGCACTGAACCGAGCTGTACCGAACCGCCCTGTACCGAAATGTCCTGTACCGAAACGCCCGTGTCCCGGAACGCCCGTGTTCCGAAAAGACCGTACCGAAACGCCCTGTACCAAATCGCCCTGTACAGAAAAGACCTAGACCCGCCCGCGGTGCATATCGGGCAAGTGCGGCAGTGGAATGATAGGCGGCCGGATGACGTTGCCTTGAGTGAGGCGGCGCGTTCTCGTGCCCTGTCATTAATGCACCTTCCGGTTGTCCTGCGTACACTTTTCCGCGTGATGATGGGATGCTGTATACCACTTCAGTCTGGCATTCGGCGTATGTGGTTCGGTGGTCTCCCCTCTTGCTTCGTTGTTTATGCGTCGGCACATTTGATGCGCCGTGTTGGGGGCACTGCAAGCCATGTACAGGTCCGCGCAGAAGTAAACGGAGCACGGGAGCGGTGGCCGAACTGCGTCGCTGCGCCGCGTATGGGCGCCGACGGGAACCATGGAGCGCCGGTGTAATAGCAGGCAACGACTGTACCTATTCTTTACGGTGTTCTCTAATACAGAATTTCCACCACATGGACATTTTTTCATTTCCCTTTCTTCAGAGCAGACCTGGACTGACCGGCAGCAACAACTTGGGACAAACCCAAAATAAAAGAAATCTCGTAAGCGAGATTTTTTTTTTTCCGTACAACGAAAATGTCTGTGAATGTGCATGGCAATTCTTTACCGGCTTACAATTAATTATATCGCAATGACATGCTATTCCAAACCGCAGCGGCCTACAATTTCATGCCTCCCTTTACGGCGCGCAACAAGGCACGTTTGCGGGTGCGCGCAGCTTCGTCCAGCTCATGAGCAGTGGATTCGGTCGCCGCTGATGCCTGCGAGCGCCAATGCAACCAGCGCCCCTCTATAGCCCAGCGCTGCCTCTTGAAGACCGTCTCGCCGAGCATGATACGCCAGCAGAGTGGCGATTAAACATATCAGATAGGGCGGTGGGGGCAGTGCGAACACACTCTTTGACCGGCGCTCGATGGTTCCCGTCGGCGCCCATACACGGCGCAGCGATGCAGTTCGGTCACCACTGCCGTGCTCCGTTTACTTCTGCGCGGACCTGTACATAGGGAACTACCACCGTATTCCCTCTCGTGCGTTGCACGCCTTGTCTCCTCTTGTTTCTTCCTTTCACACGCTGTAGTAGGCTTTCGCTCACTGCCGCCAGGATGCTTTCCGCGCAGCCGGCGTTACGCAGCGTGGTTAACTTGCGATCTACAGCCGTGTCACATGAAGGCCGTAACATATATGTGCGACGAGCGGGAATATGCATAGGATCTCGCGTCGCCCCCTACCTGGCGGAGGTGGACCGGCGCATTCAGTGAAGCCTGGAAGGAAAGCCGATTGTGGCCATTTTTAGTTATGTGGATGACTATTTGATTCTGTGCGCAAATTAACTGGCTAGTGACCAACGCCTGAAGGGTGAAATTATGGGGTGTTTTGAAGACAGCGCCCAGGGACAATCCATCACACATGAGCTACCGGAGAATGGCTACCCGAGGTTTTTGGGCCTCAGCCTGCGGTTCGACAAGGGGCATATATCTGCTGGCGGTATGAGACACGGAGAAGCAAGGGCTTCCTACCCCACCACTCGGCACACTCCAAGAGCGTGAAGCGAGCGATTGCAACTGTGGGTTTGCGCTCGATCATTGAGAAGTCCTGCGCGCATCAGATGACAACGAGCTTCAACCGGCAGATAACCAGGCTGCGTAACGCCGGCTACGCGGAAAGCATCCTGGCGGCAGTGAGCGAAAGCCTACTGCAGCGTGTGGAAGGAAGAAACAAGAGGAGACAAGACGTGCAACGCACGAGAGGGAATACGGTGGTAGTTCCCTATGTACAGCCGTGAGCTGAAGTAAACGGAGCACGGGAGCGGTGGCCAAAACTAATCGCTGTGCCGTCTGGTTGCGCGGCGCCTGCTGTCGAAACCGCGCACAGCGCAGGCGTGGCCTAGCAGCATAGCACACATGCCGCTATCACTCGCTTCTTCGCGGCTGCTTCTTGCTTCGATAAATCAGCGCCAGAGGAATCAAACCGCGCAGTTAGAGGAACACTGCCGGGCACCACCCTATCATTGAAAACGATGCGACTCACCTGATATGCGAGAATGGTGCTACGCTGCCACACATATATCGTGCTGTCACCGGGCAGCGTTGGGCTCGTATCCTTTTTTTATTCTTCGACATCACAAGGCCGCAGCGGGAAAGCATTGCAGTAAATGCATCCGAAAAGAAAAAAGGCCAACCAACGTGGGTGCTTTCTCTTAGCTCAAGATGGTGTACGGGGTATTTTGCTTGTTTTGATATATTTGCGCCTGATGCAGGTAAAACTTGCCCCCTACTGAAACCGGCTTCCGTCTACATTACAGTGAATTCTATCCTATTTATCTGCCACAACCCCTTAGGCCCTTCACCAAATCCCGCAATTGTTCACATCCCACCTCGTTATAGTACTTGGGTTTTCGCCAAGGACACCCAGCGAGTCGAGCATAGCAGCTTTTTAAATGCGGAGCATTTCTTAGGCTCACCAACTCCTCCGTCCATAGGCGTCCGCAGCTCATGACGTCACGTCGAGGCGCAGGTGCGCGCCTCTCCCCCGTACCCTCCTCGCTCTCAACAACAGCTGCGGCGGTGCGGCAGGAGCGCGTCTGCGCGCGTATGCGCCGTAGCTGCCCCGTGCGCCTCGTCGCTCTCAACAGCTGCGGCGGTGCGGGGGGGAGCGCGTCTGCGCGCGCATGCGCAGTAGTTACCCCGTGCGCTCCGTCGCGCTCAGCAGCAACAGCGGCAGGTGTACACGTGATAGCGGCGTGCTAGCGGCGTGACAGCTGCGTGACAACAGCGTGGTGGGGGGCGTGGAAAGGTCGCCCGCTTGTGTACGGAAGTGCGCGCATGCGCGTCTCTCCCCCATACTCCTCTCCCTCGACAGCGCGCGCAGTGTATATAAGCGGCGGAGCGCGCGTTCGAACTTCAGTCAAGTGCGTCTTTGCTTGCCTGTCGTTTGGCTCCAGATGAAGTATAAGCGATGGAAGCAACAGAACCGTCAACAAGTTAAGCATTCCAAACCCTCCCCACATCCAAACGGTAACCACAAACTACCCAATTACGCAACTTTCACGCAATACAACCACCCCTATGCGACGCATTTACTCGAGTTCCCCCCGTGGGAAGATGCGGGCGGGCGGCTTTTTTGTGACCAATGTGTCGGTGTGTGTGTGTGCTTGGGGCAGTTCGTATGTTCCCCATCAATTCAACGGCTCAAAAAGAAATACTACACGGGTGATTGGTCAGGTGAAACCCAGTATATCTTGCTTTTGGAGCATTTATTAACCGCTTCGAAGTTATCAAAACCACAAGACAAAAATAGCGGCCCACTAATTTATTGATAACATGAGGAGATAACATGAGGATACATCCAGCGAAGCTGATGTTTCCACGTTCCTTTGTTTCGCAGTCTAATAAACTGAAGTTTTTGAGATGTAGGATATATACAAAAACGGCTGAGGATATTTTCCAGTTTTACGAAGGTATTAACCAAAGTAGCCCAAGAAACTAAAGGAATCATTTGTAGTCAACCATTAAACTAGTTCTGTGTGATCGATGACTTGGAATTATCCTAGCAGGCAGAAATGTGGATGCTGTAAGGCGATTTTCACAGTTGTTTCGGCGAACCTGGTGAGGCTGCTCGAAAGGGTTCGGAAGCAGTACCTTCATGCTATCGTATTCAAACTGCGACTGCTGTGTGGCCGACTGAGGTAAATCTCCCCGCGGTTCATTAGCCGTTGAATCAGTCAACCATAGTATCATTTGATTTGTAATGGTTTTTGAATAATGCACTTTACGATCTAGAACTGTTCACTGAAACGATGCATTGACAGCCGCAGACATTTCTAAACGTTTGTAAGTCCAGCGTGAACTAACTAGAAGGAGTACGTGATACTCCTCACAGTGGTCTTTGAGGTCAAATATGGTGCATTCTTTTCTTAGATATCCGCATTCGAGCGCCAGTTATCGGGCCCCTTTAAATGCGGCTTGGATGCAATGCATGTTATGTCTGACAGACGATGGCTACACGAAACACCCCTGATTTTTTATGCCAGTGGTACTCGGCCGGTAGCGCGCCGCAGATTCCTTCTCGGCTTGCGAAAGTGGTAGGGGACCCCACGATGAAATATGGTGATACGGGTCCTGTTGTTGCACAGTTACCCTTGCAGCCAAAATCGCTCATACACTTGTCTCTATGCCCGCCCTTCAAGTGTGGCTTTTCTTCGTCATTAAAACGCTGTGCTAAAAGCCAGCTTTAAAATTTGTGCTGTGTGGAGGCGTTATTCTAACATGTCATGCGGCAAATCCACTTTTTTTAGTTCGCGGCAGGGTTTGGAAACAAAAAAAAAATTAGGAGTATCACGGAGGGACCCACGGAGTCCGAAGCGTCTTCACGTTCCTCTTTTTGTGTGCGGACGAACGATGCCCTGCGAACGATGGCCCTGTGCAACGCTTTGTAAAATAATACGCGTAAATAAACTTGGCTGTTCTGAAGTATACCGTCGTTTGTTTGCCGCATGCCGTCGACCATAAGCTAGTAATCTTTTTATCTTCAATCATCGACTGAACGTCCCCCCTGTGGATCAAATCCTTGAATTTCAACTCGTGTCACAGAAGTGCGCAAGAACTGTCAATAATGTTTTCAAGTGCAAATAAATCTAATCGAAAAATGTAGTTTGCATGCGTTTCGATAGTCGCTAGGCATTCAAGGCGTGGTTCAATGGTGTCTCATATCGCAATATAGTTTATGAACATTAAATGTATGTGTCGCACCTGCCCAGTCGGGTAGCAGCACCCGCCGCCGTAGCGTTAGCGTACGCTAGCCGCTAAGCTAAAACCCTCTAATGCGTCGCTTTTCGGCTATGTTCCGGCCCTTCCTCACTGTCACGAAAGCGGGCACCTTTCTCTTCGGCGCTAGCGCCATCTGAGGGAACGCAATGCTTCGTCCTTTTTACCCGTCACTCGGCTTTCGCTTATCACCCCAGTCGGCACAGAAGTCGTGCTAACGCCCTTGCCCTGCCTTTTACGCCTTTCTCTCCGGTCACTATGGATCTTGCCAGTTGATTTTCCTCTTCCACGGCGCAGCTCCCTGGCCTCGCTCCCGGTCTCTTAGAGTCAGAGCTTTTTCTGCCGCTGTCGTGGAGGCTTGACTCCTGGCGAACTTCCAGAGACCCAAAATGTTTTTTGCGATGGTTGCTGGATGATAAAACGCAGTTCTATTTGATGCCTGTTTTTATTTCGAGGATTATATTGGGGCAATGGTTTGATAAGACTTGCGTGCATAAAATTATGTTTGTGCATGTGCGATCAGGCCTTAGCCCCCCTTTCCCTCTCTCATATGTGCTTGAGAAGTTAAAAATGGCAAGAGTCTACCCTTTGAAAAACTGAATTGTTGAATAATTATAATTACATAACAAATCTCCCGTTACGATGCAGAAAATTTGGGCCCTGCACAGCCGGTGAGGACGCAGATAGCCTTGTTTGTCCAGTGACCGTTTCGGAGCCGTAAAAGAGAGCTTTCTGGCCATACTCTTATAACGTTCAGCACTACACGCACGTATTTCTAAAGTATTTGGTGCAATATAAATCTTTGGAATGTCTTTTTGCGCCTATTTCATGGTATATATTTTTGTTTGTTCCCTCACTCCTGCAAGAATAAATTTTTCCCCCTTTTGGTACACTTAAATCATTTCGACCTCATTTTAAGCTGCGTGAACCAATGCTTAAATCCAAGTACACGTTTATCGCAGTCCAGTCATTATGGACTGCACCGAGTATGAGCCCGTTGTTTTGTGCTGCTGTGGTCTTTTGTTTCCTGCCGCCAGGAAGTGATGAAACGCCTGGTGAACCGTTATATACACCGGGCGAAGAAGCAGCTTCGGCAAGATGGCGTCAACGAAGACGACTTACTCGAGATCAAACAGGATATTTCCAGCCTCAGGCAAGGAACCAGTGCTCTCATACATTGCAGAGTTGTGCATACCCTGTTATGCTTTTTCACGTGAACTGTGCGCCTTTCAAGCGAAACTTCCTGCGCGTGGCTTTCCGGTGTACTGGAATTTGAACTTTCTCACGTTCTTGAAATTTTATTTTTGATAAATTGAAGGGTTTAGAATCGTGGGTTGCACAGAATCGTAGGAGGAGAGGGCGCTTATGTAAGGGGGCGCATAGAATTGAGAAAATACGGCAGCGGCGAGCGAATGTCCTGGCCTAGAGCTGAGAACACACGGTAGACTCGAACGAATACCCGGAGCAATATAGCGGTTGCGCAGAATCATGGGGGCCCTTGGAATCGGGAGAAAATACGTACTGCATAGAATAAAGGATCCAAGAGGATGCTTAGAACGTGGAGGGTGCAAGAATTTGGGAAATTCCGTAGTGGTGAGACAATGTACAGACGAGTTCCGAAACGCTGGCGGCATCGACGGCACGCAGGTTCGAACTCCGCGAGGACCGAAAACGCGAGGCGGCCCACAATGTGCGGCAGCTGGACACGCTTCGACGGGACATCTTCAAGGGCGTGCCGACCGCCAGGCTGGACGTGCCACCTCAACCGCCGCCGCCACCACAACTCGCGCATCTGCTTCTGCCCCTGGCGTCCCAGCAGCCGCCGCCGCCGCCGCCGCAGCAGCAGCAGCAGCAGCAGCAACAACAAACGCAGCCGCAGCAGCCTCCGTCGCCCTACTACGGGCTCCTGTCTCCGGAGGAAATGGACCAACTGCGGCTGCAGGTCGGGCCCACAGGTCGATGCATTGTTACAGTGTCTCGGCCGCAGAGGAATGAATCGAATAGGATGCCAGTACATGGCAATGGAACGGAAGATGATGAGTATTTAAAGGAGTACTGACACTAAATTTCTCGCTTTCAGTTTTAAATGCAGAGCATTTTAGTAACTCACGATGTCACCCGCGTTGACGTCCGTAGTCCGCACCGTCGTTGTCCCTACTATATAAAAAAATACTATCCGGCGCCAAGTTTCGATCCCTCGACCCTGCGGGCCCTGCGGGCTCTACCCACGCGCCACAAACGCAATGGGACGCTACTACGCGCCTTATATCCTTGAATCATTCAAATTACTGCTGACGAGCGCTCTCTCTCAGCTGCCACAAGTGCCACATTGTAACGCCACTTAAAAGCCATGAAGAGAAAATACACAGAATGGGACGCTACTAACGCCCTTATATCCTTGAATCATTCAAATTTACTGCTGACGAAGCGCTCTCTCGTCAGCAGTTGCCACAAGTGCAACAACATTAACGTAACGCAAACTACTTAACGTCGTCCGCCACCGGAAATGCTCTGCATTTGATCGTGCCCCTCGCGAGGGGGATGTTTCACCGCGTCTTCCTACTGGCCAGTACACTCGTCGCCATCTGTCGGATGTTGTGCGAACCCTTTGCGGCTGATGGCGCGCGATTTGAAACGACATTTTTTTTGTTTTTATGTTTGTTAGTGTACCAGCACTAAGACACCCACCTCGTTCCTGGCGCTTACAATACATTGATTGATTGATTGAATATTATTATTTTTATGCTGTAAAGAATGCCTATTGGCCCAGTAATTACGAAAATCGAACCGAAAGCCGTCAGCCGCCAACATAGAATTAATTATAGCACGTTTATTGCAACCAGTTTCAAATTCGGTCGCCGCGCGGGAAAATGGCCGTTCGAAGGCCAGCCTGCAAGCGGGCCAGTCTTACGTACGGTCTCACCCGTGACGTCAGGGACGTTCGCCGCATCATCTGCTACGATTGCACATGGTCCGCACTCGCCCGCGCAGTCGACATGTCGTCTGAATCGTCAGGCTCGGATGAGTCGCTGCCACCCGACAGACATAACTTAATTTGGCCAAGCGATTAGGCCGGTGATGTCTTCGCCGCCATCCGTTTTTTTTTTTTTAAATCACTGCGGCTCGAACCGGCGCAGAACGTGATAGCAACAGCTTGTCGCCACTCTTATAATCAATCTGATCGCGAAAAAAAAAGGTCCACATGCGAGAAAGTAGATGTTGGTGTGTTGAAAAATTGCGCTAGGGGTTGTTATCAGCGCTGAATTTAAAAGCGGCGTTCAGATATTTGCCGCGATGGTAAGCCTTGACTGACCGGCAGCGGAGGTTCGGCGCTCCGACCTAGCACTGCCGGCACCGCGGTGCGGCGAGCGGCCGAAAGATGCCGCCACCTGCGCGCTAAAATCAAAACAGGCCACGGCAGATGTCTTGGTCACCGATCGCTGAAACGGAAATTATCGCCAAAATAAAGCTCCATGTGCGAAGTAGGGATGATAGTGTGGTGAAAAGTTGTGGGTCATTCGCAGTTGTACAGATACCAGCGATCAATAGTCGCCACGATACTAAGCCTAAAGTTCCCAACACCCAAGCTAACCCGAGCAACGCCGAGCCCGCTGGCGTGGGCGACAGTTCTTGCGGCCGCCGCCGCCGCGCACGAACTCAGGCCACGTTTAGCGCTGCATGTCGTCGCGTGGAAAATAATGCATCTCGGTGTCGTCGATTTGCTCGGACAGGCTTCCACGAGCAGTACTTCGCATTCCGCGAGCTTGCCACAGCACAACTTGGGCGACCTCGGCGACGCGCACCGCCGCGTCGCCGCGGTGGGCGTCGACATCGCGCACCTCGCGGTGCCGGCACCGCGTAGTTTTCGGCACCAGTGCAAGGGAACACCATGCACCGGCCACGAACTGAAGAGCAAAGACGTCGAACACGCAAAGTTTACAAACATTGCTCTCACAGCTACGCCCACGTCTCCTGCCCAAACGAATACCACCGACAACAGCAGCGCAGGATATCGTTTCCGGTTCCGAAAACGACTATAGAGAGAGAGAGAGGAAGACTTTATTTATGGCCAGCAGGGAGTGGGAGGTCGGGATGCGCAGAGCCTTCACATCCCACCCACGTTCACGACGTCTTCGGGACTATGAGCGGTGCGCGAAAGGTACTCGGGAGTTCGTCCCTTTCCCCCCCGTCTGCGACTCGCTCCGCTTCTGCCTGGCGAGAGCAGCCTCGAGCTGCTGGACGGCTCGAGTTTGTGCGTCCAGGTCCGTCGAATATACAGCACTCGTTATGGTGTCCGGCAGCCGGCCGTAGAGGTCGGCAGCTTCCACGGGGTGCACTGCACAGTCCCACAGGATGTGGGCCAGAGTTGCGCGATATTACCCGCACACACTACACACGTCACTGGCGTACACGTCCGGGCACACGTGACGCGCGAGCGCCGGCGTGATCACTGACTGTGTTTGTAGTTGGCGTAGTAGCACTGCCTGCTGTCGTGTTAGTTCCGGGTGGGCGCCGGAGCGGTGCGCCGGCCGAGCCGGTACCACTCCAGCACCTGTCACCCTGAACCGGCCAGACACGCCGGCCGATGTTTCGTCACGCCGAAAGCGATTTCGCTAGTGCTGCCCGATTTGTGGAAGCTCGCGGCCGGGACAATCAAAATCGATTTTAGATGTGATTCTGGCCTCGGATCGCTGCAAAAATTTCTGTGAGGCATCTGTACAAACTACTGAAGCCAATTATATCATTTTTTAGGCGCCAAAATTTGGTGTCAGTACTCCTTTAAGAGACAAGAAGAGAGCGGAGTGGGTCAGGAACAAACACTTGTCAAGGACATATTAGTAGAAATTAGGAAGAAGAAACGGGCGTGGGCAGGGCACGTAATGCGAAGGAAAGACAACCGGTGGTCATTAAGGGTAACAAAGAGGATCCCTGGAGAAGGCAAGCGTGGCAGGGGGCAGTAGAAAGTTGGATGGGCCGATGAGATCAAGAAGTTTGCAGGGATAGATTGGTCGCAGTTAGCACAGGACCGGGATAATTGAGGATCTATGGGAGAGGCCTTTGCCCTGCAGTGGGCGTAGACAGGCTGATGATGATGATGGTGATGACATGACCTACGTACAGCATTTGGACATCTTCCGGGTAGCAGCCAATAGCCTGAACCCGGATTACACTCAGGTAGTAGAGAAATCTGCAGAGCGTGGGTCCCTTTTCTTCACGTGGCAGTTATGCAGAGCATCACATCGATATATGAGCGTTTTTTTTTAATTCTGAGCCAACCGCTCAACCGTTCGTGCTCGGAAAGCTCCATCGAATGGTTATAGATAAATATGAAGATTAAACGGGCATATTAAACGGTCAAGCTGAAAGCCTCATAATCGGACATACTGGGCAAGTTGTCAGTATTGGTGCAAAATCACGCAAAAGAAATTAGGCGTATGATTAGCATGGGCTGGGGGCATTCGGCAAGCACTCTCGTGATAAACATTAGACTACCTGTTTCATTGAAAGCAATGGTATGAACCTAGTGCGTGCTGCCGGTAGTGACTTACGGGCCAGAAACTTGGCGCCTTACTAGTCACCAATCATGAAAGAAAATTCAGGCCAGCCCAACGAGCCCAGGAAGACGGGTGAGAGGCGTGACGCTAGGGATGGAAAAGCGTCCTGGATTAGGGGGCAAACTCGAGTGGAAGACATTATAGCTAAAATTGAAGAGGACTGGTGCCGGGCATGTAATGCGGAGAAGCGACAACATGAGGACAATGCAGGTGGCAGAATGCAGACTTAGTTCCTCAACCTGTTCCCCGAAAGAAAGCAGAGTTGCGCGCCTGCTTTCCACGTGCTGCTGCCGCCATTACCAGCGCTGCGCACAAAAGCCTACGCATGCGTGCACGGGCTCAACCCCGAAGCTACAACCAGCGGGTGAAAGGTGTCTTTCCTGCACGATTCTGTAATGCACGGTGACGGGTGGTCGCACAACTCTGCTGCCCTCGGGAACCTGTATACAGGAACTTTAACAGTGTGTTGTCGATGAGATCGAACTAGAAGTTGGCGAAGACATTCAACTCGATGAAAGGGGAAATAAGAGAATTAATGGGGAGTGGTTGGAAATCTGCGAGATAGGCCTTTGTCATGGAGTGGACATTAATAATATAATGATGGCGCTATAAAAAAACAGCTGATATTTTGCATCAAAGTTTGACTTTTTCAAAGCGTTTCTGACATATCAAGGTCTGCGAATGTGTGACAGGGGTTGTGAGGAGCAAGCGTTTATTGAGAATTCTAATTTTGTGGGGTGTCGAAATCCTCCTGGGGGGTGTTGGGGCATGTTGGAGGGGTGTGCATAAATCTCAAGGCCCGTGGTTGACTGTTTTTGTGGGGGTGTTGAGGGGGGCCGTCCTCCTGTCTTTGTACAGTCTCAGTTCTGTGGCGAAAAGAAGGGTACAGAGATGGCCCCCTGGCCCTGCACAGGTCATCAACGGCGTGCGCGAGGAGCTACGGCAGCTGGCGCGAGAGCTTGCACCTGCAGCAACTGCCACCGAGGCCAGCCCCGCTTCCCTGCTCCGGCAAGGGCGCCTTCGCTGCCGCCCCGACCTCTACCAGACGCACCTGTTCACCCAGTTATGAGTTCGCGCTTCACTGGCCACCGCAGTGGACGCCACTCTGCCTGCAGACTGCGATCGTACAGAGCGTTACTGTTCCGCGACATGACATGTTTCAGGGGCATGCGGTCTGCTGACATCTAGCTGTCGAGCGATTTTCTCAAATGGTGAGCTTAATCTCGATCGTCCCGAGGCTATGCATAGCTGCTTTCTGGGAAGTTTGCCATGTCGTTTGGCAGGCGTCATATAGTCGCCAAAGATCGCTAATCCCCACAAAGCTGCAGGATTGACACGAGCTCCGTTCATACGAACTGCATTGTTCGATGCACTTTGATGCCACACAAAGGCATTTGAGGATACCCTGATTCTTAGAGCTATTCCCGAACGGCTAACTAAAGGCCTCTTGAGCTACCAGTGACTGTTGCAGTGATCATACCAGTGCGCCTGCCCGGCAATTATTAGTGACACGTACGCTCCGGCTATGGACATGCAGATCTGTGTTCCTCAGGAATTCTGTACACTCAGTAACATTGTAACCGTCACAGTTCGAGCCTTTAGACTGGCCCTACCTAGCTGTGTCTGTGTCTGCCATCAGCGCCTTATGGCTGCCTGTATCGCTTTAGCCACTACGGCTAATTCCTAGAACTTGCTGCTGCTACAACAAGCATCGACGGTGCATCGTCTAGAACTCTACCATTCTGCAAAAAATGTGTAACGCTGGCGTTCTGCACCTATTGGTGGCTGTTTACTACTTTGTGTACTTTGGTGCTTTTTTTTTTTGAAGTGTGTAAATAACTGCATGCCTTCTCATCGGTACTTTGATAACGTAAATCCGAATCAGCGTTGATGGTTTTGAAATTTTCCAAGCTCCGAGTCATTCTGAAAATTTTCTTACCCAAGCAACCACCGGACGTCCGTCGGCCGTCCGTCGATTCCGGCTCTAGCGGACGTCCGTATGATGCCCGTTTTGGGGCCGATGGACGTCCGGTTTTAACACTTCCGTATGTCCAATCGGACGTCCGAAATTAGCTTATTTTGGATGTTCAGTAAAAAATTCCAGAAACACATAACCAGATGCTAATGTTCTTACAACGAATAGTATACACCGCGCAAGGCTAGCGCACTACCAGGCAGACAGGGGGGGGGGGGGGGTAAAGAGAATTTATTATAATGAACACAGAGAACTTGCTTCACATGTTTCGTTAGCGGTTCTCAATTCTTATATATCCTTCCCCAAAGAGATCATCGTTGGAGTTGGTGAGCGCGTCAAAAAAATTTTAAAAATTAGGCTTAATTATAGAAATATGCAGATGAAACTTGCAACCTACAAGCCAGGGTGTTGATGCACAACATCTTTTTAATTGAAAAGCACAGTAGCGTTTTTGCTTTTATATCCAATTTACTCCATTATTTGATGCTTCATAGTAACTTTTTACGTCCGTTGGTGGATGTCATTCGGACTTGTACATCCGTTTCTGGATGCCCACTGTATGTCCGAAAATGCACGTCCAAACATGGACGTACAGTGGCCGTCCAAACTGGGCCTTGGATGTCTGGCTGTTCGGACGTCCCACGGACGTCCGTGGTAGCTTGGGTAGCTGCGTTGAGCACAGATGTGGCAGAGTAACTGTAATGCTTGGTGGAAAGCCGACCCAGCAATCGACTGGTATTATGCCTTTGTAAGAGTAGGTAATTTTTTCTGCACGGTCGTATTCCTGCAAAAGAATGTTCCCTTGTGTTCGTGTATCGCGACAGATTTGTCCTCCTGTCACCAACACCTAGAATAATGCTCATGCTGGTAGAATACGCAGCTGCTTGAGAGAGCTTAGAGTATGCTAGTGTTTGTTAATCAAATACCATGCTATAAGGGGTGCCGTGGCACCACATGTAACAAATTAGGGGTCTGTGACTGACGATCACAAAACAAGCTGTATTTGAGGGGGCTTTTCAATGTGATCCTGTTTTTTCTTGGCAAATAACAGTCCTGCAGTCATGTAAGAAATCTGCAGTAGGCATGAACAAGCCTCATTATGTCCAAGCTGTACTCAAGGGCTGACTGCCCTTGCTTGACCCAGTACCGCCGTAACGGTGACTAAGTGTGTGTGCTTGATGGTTTATTCAGAACTCTGTGTCAAACTTCACCAAAGAAAGGTGCCGTAAGACCTCCTGACAGCATCTGCTCACCTGATCCCAGTACAACAGTCAAAGGTTCCCCCACCCACACCTACTCCTGACAGAAATTTTTGTGAACGCATGTTGAGGGTAGAGATGCAGTCATTCCAAGAGCAATCTAGTGCTTTCAGGGTTTGCAGTGAAAACCACTGTCTCGGGTATATCAGGTGCACTGGTGCTTTAGCTAGGAAGAAAAGATGAAACTTTTGAAAAATGAAACTTGAAAAGATGCTTTGTTGCTGTTGCTGGATCAGGGCGGTTCATGCCATGCAGAATGTGACGGCAATTTCTCCGCCCTAGCATCACCTCCAGCCTCAAAAAACTGGGCTACCTCACAGGGTAACTCCAAGTTCAGTTCCCGACAAAAAGTCAACACACAGACACAATACCTTTTTGTGCAGCATTCAGTGTTGTACACCACAGCCCACTTTCTATGTACACACAAATCCCAGTTCTTTTGTTCACTGTGTCACCATACATAGGACTTTTTCCTGCTGGAACAACGAAACTTTAAAAAATTTGTGAAATAGCATTTTAAGATCATGTTGCATATGATTTCAAGTGTCAGACTAGTAGCTTCCAGAAAACTCGTGCTCAATCGGGTTGAGATGACGGAAAACACGAAACATTGTCAGAGTCCATAGGCAATAACGCACGTTTAGAAATGAATGAAAATCATTTATTAAATGTTAACATTCAGTGCATCATTCGTTCTAAGTCGATTGAGCAGAGTTGCATGTGACTGCAATTGAAGCATACTGGGCCTTGTTCACTCTGGGGGTTTTCCAGTACTGCTGCCCAGATGTTGCACCACTGGCATTAGTAAATCATAAATATATTTTGTTTAAATACAGCTGTAACCTAGCTTGCTTTTGCAATTCCAGCATATGAAAATAACCACTCCGCTATTGCTGTGCTAATATTTGGGACAGGTTTGCTTGCCGGGATCCCGAGGTTTGGGCATCTGATGGTGACGAAATAAGTGAGTGCGTGTTTCAAGAATCAGAAATGACAAATGAATAAGATTCATGAGATTTAACGATTCTATTTTGTGACATACACCTGCCGAGACATTCTGTCAATGTTGTTTGCCTATCGTATTTTATTGTGAAGAGGTAAATTAAATAGACTGCTCACCTGAGCGGGGCATAGTATCAGAGGTTGAAGGTTCCTTTTTTCAGAGCCACCTCACTAAGCTCCGAGTGCTGCAAATGCATTGGTGTATTTACTGAGGGGATTTTTTTTAGGGGGGGGGGTCGTTGTTGCCATTGGCTTCATTTCGTCCAACTTGTGTTATGCAGCGCTGTTGTTGTTTCTGATAACGATTAAGATGATGCGTCACATAACCACCTGAGCCACCCTCAACTGCTCCCGCTCCTATAGAAACAATATTTTAAAAAATCAACAAATGGCTCGTGTTTGCTATAGTCTGCACAGGAAACTGTTTCCATATGTCCTGTACCTTCACCGAAGTTTATTGTTGTCAGGCTGCGAGACTTCTTTATAGCTGTGGTAGAACCAAGCATGAACATATGAGCAAAAACCGAAGCCAACGAATAGGAATGCATTTTTCCCGTGACCCTTCCAAATGCCGGCATAAGCCAATTGTCTCGCAGCGTACGGTTGTGTTCAGGCATGTGCCCCGTGTGCACCAGCCTAAGTGTCAGTCACTTTGGCACTTGAGTGCAGTCGAGAAACACAAATTTCTCTATTTTGACACACTACATATAGTAACTACAGCATAGGGGACATAAGCTTGGTAGATCAAACTACGTCTCTTTGACACCGCGCAAGCTTAACACGGATTTCAAGCCATATTAAAGAGAAACCACTTACGAACCTTTATATAGCATCAAGTAGGCATTCGCCAGTAGCTCCTTCTCC
Source organism: Haemaphysalis longicornis (assembly GCA_013339765.2). NCBI lineage: Eukaryota > Metazoa > Arthropoda > Arachnida > Ixodida > Ixodidae > Haemaphysalis > Haemaphysalis longicornis. The sequence continues at coordinate 30,073 of JABSTR010001433.1, read as the reverse complement.
CGCCGAATTTTGTAGCCGTATTTACACCGTCCGAATGGCAGACAGGATGAGACCATATAGGACGATCCCGGGAGTTCCAAAGGGGTTACATTCGTTTGAGAGAACGTGGTTCTAGAGCAATGATCTACCTTTTTCGGATAGACCCGGAAGTCTGGGGGAGTGTGTCTGGCTGCCAGCTGCGCGAGAACAGAAAAAGCTGCCATGTTACTCAAGCTTTGTTCACTGACAGTGTGTAGAATAGAGCCAAGGGGCAAGGACCATGCAGGATCGTACAAACCACAAATTGCTTAGAGGCTTCTTCCATCTGTGTAATTTCTCTCGTGACTCAGTTATGACGGGGTAAAGATGCTGAGTGCGAAAAAGAACGGGTGTGTCGATCATCTTCTTATTTCTTTCATTACTCCTGAGCACGACTCCCTCCTTTTCCAGTGACCAAGGCTGTCAAACAAATCCTCATCCTCTATAAGTTTTAAGCTTAAACACGCTTCTCCTGAATACAAGAAAGTGCTCTCATGCCACTCTCATACTAAGGTTGACTTTTAAGGTACACTGAAGCGTACTAGTTGAAAACTTAATTATGGCTAAAATCGTAGTTTCAGCCCATGCAATTCATCATTTGGCTATTCAGCAGAAGGTCAGAGCCTTGTTTAGCTGTAATGGGTGGCAGAACAAAATATCATTCGTCGCTCACGGCCGCTGCATTAACCACCGCAATGTTGGCACACTGTATTTTAGTGTAGCTTCCATGCTATCTCAGACTTCTAAATTTTGAATTTCACACATTTCGGTGTTAATATTCATATCTTGTTAAATTTCGCCCGGCAAACCTTTGCCACTGCACCAGCTGTGATGACACACTGGTCAGGGTGTCATCGTAGCTGACAACAGTGTATAAGCAAGAAGGCTGGTGCAAGGGGAGTGGCCCTTTTGAATGCACCTTTAATGTTAAAAGATGCGGGCAAATAAGGTGATAAAGATTGTAGCATAGCTTATGGGTTACTTGCAAATGTGGGCTAGTTGGTTCGAACAGTTAAAATTAAGCAGCGCGGTAAAGGACGGGACAATATAGAAGAGACAACACAGGACCAGCACTGGCCTAGTCCTGGGTGGTCTCTTCCCGCCTTTACCACGCTACTTAGCCATGTTTCGCTTATGTGTTCCATACTTTAATCTGGCAAGTTAATCAGACAACGTTACAAACTCACCTCAGTGTTACAGTAGAACCTCGTTACAAGAGACACTTGGTTATAAGATACATTTGAATGAAGACGGTTTTGTTGTTTTCCAATGATCGCCATGTTAGCAACTTCGCATACAAGAGAACTTGGTTACAAGAGACGCGTCTTCCGGCTCCCTTGACTGTCTCTTGTAACGCAGTTCTACTGCACTTCAAGAGCCGTGGCCCCAATGGCTAGAGAATCCACCCGCCATTATCGCTGTGCCCACACCCGCACCCTTGCACCATCCTGTGCACAATTACACCATCCTGTGGGCGAGCATTTGATAGAAAATAATGTAAGTATGCCCACACAAATGGCAATCATAGAAATATACGTTTGTTTTGGATGTGACAACATACCCACACAAAACCCTACCACATTCTAAAATAAACAACAAAAAATAAATACAATCCATGTGCCATAAAGTGAGGCAGTTCTAGTGGTATAGCCTGCCTGTCATGTAAATAAACTACAATATTGAAAACTTGCAAATTTCTGGAAAGTTTGAAAAAAAAATATTTGAACACAGGATTAAGGCATGTCGTTTTTTCCAGCGGTCACTGTTTGGAGACATTTGTTCATGAGAGATGGTTGAAACAATAAGATTTCTGTTTTTGTACATGTGGTTTTTAATGTGTTATGCAGCACGCAAAGGCTGTTCTCACAGATTTTTAACCACCTGCTGACAATGAGAGAGATGTAATACCGTGTGTCCCATGTGCTAACTGGCCGGGTTAGCAGTTGGATACATTCACCCTTTTGCCAATAAATAAGTTATAATGTTTAATGATAATCCAAGCACCTCTACATGTTTAGGGGTTTTGAATAACCCAATAATTTATTAAGAATAATAATTGTTGTTGAGTGAAAATTGCAGGCATTTTTCAATGTAGGGCATAGAAGCAACACACACAGCATCTTTGTGATAATTTTGTTTCAGTCTTTCAATCTTAACCTCAAACCAGTGAAGCGGAAGTCCTCACAAAATTCAGGTACAGTTGGCCGCTTTACTACCCAGCCTATGTGAAGCCCATGTGGCCTACTCAAATGGCACAGCATCTTGACCCAGTCGCAATGATAATGTATGTCTACATCACAAAATAGTGAATGACCATGCCTAAATAAATGACACCCCTCGAATGCACCAGCTGCTGACCTCGGCAGAGGGTGATTGATTGATTGATTAATTATGGGGTTTAACGCGCCGACGCAACACAGGTGATGAGGCGCGCCGTAGTGGAGGGCTCCGCATTAATTTTGACCCCGTGCGGATTTTTAACGTCAGCCAAAATCTCGTACACACGGGTGTTTTCGCTTTTCGCCTCCATCAAAAAAAGCGGCCGCTGCGGCTGGGAATCGAACCCGCTGTCCTTGGGCTCAGCAGTGCAACTCAACAGAGGGTATGCACCAATAAATGAAGTGGCGTGCATTTTTCCAAGCCCCTGGCACCGACAGTACATAATGTGATAGTAGTACTACCAGTGGCGTAACTGGATATGACGGCGCCCAGGGCAAATAAATTTCGCGCCCCTCATGACGATAGTGATAATGATATCACCATTTTATTATTATTATTATTATTATCATCATCAATGTGGGAAAAAAGGCCACCTCGCTGTTTCGGGCAAGCGAATGAGTGATTTCTTGAATGATTGTTCACTTCGGTGCAGTAGTAGCCGTCCTGTACATCCAAATATCGTCTGATACACCAGAAGTCCACCAGGCCTGAAAAAAGGTGAAAGAATAAATGGACCTTGCCGCGCCGGTCACCTGTTGTCGTCTCGCTTTACGCGAAGTTCATAAATTAGGTACAACCACACAAAAGAACGACGAAGTAGGCATGTAACAGTTTTTCTCTGCATTGCAATGCAATGTATTGCTCAAAATTATTTATTGCACACATCAAATCTGTATACTATGCCTACATGTTTTTATCAATGCCATTGGTGCGTCGAAAAACTCGTTCGGGCAAACTCTGTCGTCTCCTCGTTGTCGCCCCTTTTGTGACGCCAGCGCTGTTGTTGATCATGAACAATTGTCAAGAAACACGCGTTTTTTATATTAAAACGCTTTATATACATCGTTTGGTTATTATTAGCAAAAGTATAAAAAGGACCGTTCACTAGGGCAGTCCGTCAAACCCGCCGCGGTGGCTCAGTGGCTAAGGCGTTGCGCTGCTGAGCACGAGGTCGCGGGTTCGATTCCCGGCCGCGGCGGCCGCTTTTCTGATGGAGGCGAAAAGCAAAAACGCCCGTGTGTACGAGATTTCGGCGCACGTTAAAGGTCCCCAGGTGGTCAAAATTAATCCGGAGCCCTCCACTACGGCGCGCCTCATCGCCTGCGTTGCGTCGGCGCGTTAAACCCTACAATCAATCAATCAATCAATCAGTCCGTCAAAACTAGAGCAGCACTTTTCTTGCTTTCGATGAAGCAAACCGTTCTATAATGACATCAAAGTTCGTTTTTTCAGTTTGTTCTCTTTCCACACTCAGAAGAGCAAGATCAGAAAGTCTGTCCTGGCCCATTGTGGCGCGCAAATAAGAAAGTATCAATTTCAGCTTGCTGAAGGACCTCTCACAACCAGCGATAGAAACTGCTATGGTTAACATTATTTGAATGGCGACGCGAAGGTTGGGGAATACGCTGTCATCTCCATACTCTACAATAAATTTCAGAAGTTCTTCAGGTCTTGACACTTTCTGGTCAACCCGCCGTGAAAGCAGCAGTCGGCAATCTAAAATCTCTTCATAGAGGTCCTGCGCGTTAACGTCGGAACTGTAAAACTCGCCACAGGTGTAGCATTTTTTTAGTTCGTTTTTGTCGTCGCTGTAGCACAGCTTGTTCATGTCCAGGAGAAAGCCAAACTTGGCATCGGTGTTCTGCAGGCGAGTAAACCTCTGGTCGATTTCCGAATGAAGACGATCGAGTGTGCATTTCATAACCCTTTCTGTTTCCTGTTTAGCCGTCAAACGCCTCTCCTTTCGACTTTTCACCAGGCATCTGTTTTTTTCGTCGTGCACGCCTTTCAACGTCGACATCATACGTCTCACAGAGACGAAGCCCTTCACCAAGTGACTCACTTACCAGAGTTTCCCTTTCTTCATGAAAGTGATCTCTGAGAGCTTTCATGTCTAAGGCAGCATCGTGAAAGTTCATTTTAGGATCTTGCAGTCTTTTTTGAACACGGTCTATGCGAACAAGTACCTTGTTCCAAAAGCCCAGCAAAATCAAAAAATCATAACTTAATATCCGCTTCTGCAGTAGTGCAGCATCACTTTTCGTCTCGCTCGTTTCTTGGTCATTATTTGACATTTCCTGAACAACTTCAAGTATCTTCTCAAGGTATCTACCGACCGGCTTCACTGCTTCGACCCTTGCACTCCATCTGGTCTCAGACTCTGATTTCACAACAACAGGCACTGCATTTTTTAATTTCTCCCAACGGTACGTGAGCGAGAAAAAAACACGTAAAGTGCTTCGATGGTCCCAAAAAAGTCATCATCATGGCTTCTTCCTTAGCAGCATGTACACCAACCAAGTTCAGTGAGTGGTTGTCGCAGTTTACAAAGATTGCCAGTTTGTTTTTTTCCGCGATTCTTTGACTGACACCACTTTTTTGTCCAGCCATCACGGCAGCGTTGTCGTAGCATTGTGACCGACAGTCCTGTAAGTTCATTCTGTCCTCTTCCAGCTTGCCAAGTATCACGTCAACGAAGCTCTCGGCGTCTTTGTTCTTTACATGGATAAAGCCGAGGAAGGACTCCTGAACATAAACAGATTTTTTATCAAAGTCAACTTCCACATATCGCACAACTTCTGACATTTGCTCACGGTGTGCCTGGTCGGGAGTGGTGTCAAACATAATGCCATAATATTTGGCTTTACGGATTTTTCGCAGCAAGGACTCGCGAACTGTGACAGCCATCATGTGAATGAATTCATTCGTACAAGAGGTGATAGGTACGATGTGGACCCGGGATGACTTTCAACGTATGCGAGGTGTTGCTTTATGACGGGGTCAAAAACTGCAACTTCAAAAGAGCAAGGAAATTTCCGACATTGCTTTCGCGGCCTGTTTGGAGACTCTCAAGGTGCCCCCGCAATGCCAAGTTCTGAGTAGCGAGGAATTTTATGCAGTGGAGGACTCCCATCAAAATTTTACGCCACTTGTGCTTTTCTTTCTCCATCTGTGATTGTAGGTCGCATCAATTACTCCGCGGTGTACATTAAATTTCTTTCCATTTCTTTCCACTGTGTAAAACACATTCGGCGATTCCTTGCATTTTGATGAAGTGTGATCTTCTCGGGTGCCTTCCACTTGGTAAATCCCCCTTCTTGCTCCAAAGACGATAGCTGATCTGAGCGGGAAAAAAGGAGGCAACAAATGCAAAATGCTGCCTTTTTGGAAGCAGAGTAGGCTAGCCACGAGCGGGCCACTTCTTCACCACGACCGTCACCTAACTTCTTCTTAAACCAGCCCTTGGTCGTCGATCGGTTGTTTGTTGGCAAGAAAGATCCTTCCCCATTTTGGAAATACTTGGCACCGAGCTTAACTACTTCCGTTCGCACAGCGTCAGACACAACAGCTTTTCCAGTACGCGCGTCAAATTTTAAGAGCCCTAGGTCGTGGTTCTGAGCGAGCTCCGAAACAATAGGTTGAAGCTGCTTTGTGCAATCCAGTTCGCTTGGCTTTGTAGAATCAGGTTCAAGCTCCCGAAGCACGATGCCACTTTCGTTGTCCTCCTCCGCTATCGTAATATCCCCGGTGTTGCCTGTGTTTAACCCACTCTGTTCAGAAGTTTCGCGAACCACTCCTTCGTGAGGTTGTGTGGGCATTAGTGAAGTGGCGGGGGATGGAGCTGCCTCCAGAGAAGAGGGTGAAGTACTCGTCCCAGGTCTTCCAAAGAAGGGCGCGAATAACTTTTTTGACTTCTCAGCTTCCTGCGCCTGTAGCTTTCTTCTCTTCCGTCCTTCAGCTCCGCTCTCTTTACTTTTTTTTCGTCGCCCGGTCCATGGCTTTGCTTGACTGAAAAAAAAATCCTTAATTCCTTCATTTTGAATACACTCAGATGTCTTTCTAGCCATCAAGCAGTGCAGCTATATACGTCAGTCGCGTGAATACTTGCTATAATTTTCTATCAATTGCTTACTGTGTCTATATAGATCCCCAGAGTAAGCTTAGAGCTTATGGTTTATGTAGTGCCTTCTAAGGCTCTGCAAGTCTGGAGGCTTAAAAAGACTTCTGTCATAGGTAAGGGCCTTCCACGCAACCCGGCCACCGCTGTAACGTGACTACTACTCCTGGCTAGTTCCTCATAAAATAAAATCATTCTGTTGACTGCGACCTAGCAAAGTAACGCTGCGATTGTACATGAACGAAATTGACAACTAACAGCTCTGCCGTGTTCTATTTTTTAAATTCGAAAACTTAGCGGACGGAATAGCAAAACTGTGCAGGGTGTCCCAGCTATTAAGCCCCACGTTTTAAAAAAAAATTGCAGTGGTATTACTAAAGAACACCTAGTGCATAATGTTTCCTGTACAGCGAAGTAGCCGAAAGCATATTTGTAATGAGAATTAATTGTTTCTGCAATAAATTATGTAACTCAAAAAGTGCTGCCCCAATTTTTAAGCACCTAGGAGGGACATCCAACTGAAGTATTTTCAGCGACGTACTAATTGCATATTGATTTTTCTGACTGATAAAGACAGTCCGCGAAATATAAAATATACCACGTGGCGGCTCTCCCCACCCGCATCGTAGAGCAGCACCCTCAAGCAGGCTCCTCCTTAGTTAGCCGGAATGAGATAAACGCGAGAAATAAAGAAGAAATCGTGTCCGAGTTACTATTTATCTGCCACGTGCGCGCCATTATCAAGGTGATGCGCTGTGCGATAGTCAAAGCAGTTGCTTCCACTCAGCTTATTTAAGGGCGTTGCTTCATGATGCTGGTGCGAGCGCCGCCACGTGGTGTTTTTCATATTTCGCGAAGTTTCTTTATTAGTAAAAACAAGAGTACGCAATTCAAGCACGTCGCTGAAAATACCTCAGTTAAATATCCCTCGTGGGTGCCTACAAATGAATTATTGACACTTGACAATGACAAATGGGACAGTACTTTTGAGTTTGATAAATAGCTTGATAAATTATCTAATTAAGTCTAACTAAGAAAAAAATTATTGGTGGCTAACCCATTGTACTGGAAATAATATACACCGGGTTTTCTTCGATCCCTACACGGCAAATTTGGTTTTCGGAAGAAATGGGTCTTTTTACGGATTCTTCGTTGTTCTTTCTTTCGATATATTGAATTTGTTTTGCTGACAAATGTTTCGTACACAAATGCAAAAAAAAAATAATGACTTCGCCAAACGACGTTGCTAAAAGGTGAGAGGAAAGTCTTGAAATTACACCCCTAACCAACGTTGGCCCCAACAAAGTGAAAAGGTCTAACGGGTGATATTAACGTGCCGCCAAACTTCTGGTCCTAAAGGCTTGAAATTTCGTGCGCGCATTGCTACCATGCTGTAGGAGCTTATATGGCTTAATTAAAAAAAAATTACACCCCTGAGAAAGTGTAAGGTTTTTTTTTTTTTTTTTCCCCAGGAATTCCTTATTTCATCAAGGCCCGTTGATATATCGAACTGGTTTTGTTGATATAGGTTACCCATACGACTGTCTAAAGGCTGTTTCTCAAGGTTTTCTCCTAACCTGAGTCTCATGGAGTGAATGAGTATTTGGGACAAATGACCCGTTTTTAAGATTTCCCAATACGTGTTCAGCCCCTTAACCTATTCGATTAGATTTTGCTTACAAAAGTTTTTTTTAGAAATATCCAAGAACAAATTTCAGGATTTTGTCATAAGAAACCTGAGCGGGGTTTGTCATAGGAAGGGTGAGCGAGGTTTATAAAATTACACCCCTCACGAAGTGGAATTCAATTCAATTTTCCCGCGTTCCAATAGCTCGTACGCCATTTGTTGGTAGGGTTGCCACATTTCCCGGGAAAAAAACCGGCCCATCGGGGGGGGGGGGGGGGGGGGGGGGGGGTATATAGGATATTTAATTTGTGTTGAAAAAAAGACGCCATGTTTTTGTCATGCAGCGCCATTTATTGTAGACCCGCCGCGGTGGCTCAGTGGCTAAGGCGTTGCGCTGCTGAGCACGAGGTCGCGGGTTCGATTCCCGGCCGCGGCGGCCGCTTTTCTGATGGAGGCGAAAAGCAAAAACGCCCGTGTGTACGAGATTTCGGCGCACGATAAAGATCCCCAGGTGCTCAAAATTAATCCGGAGCCCTCCACTACGGCGCGCCTCATCGCCTGCGTTGCGTCGGCGCGTTAAACCCCCACAATCAATCAATCAATTTATTGTAGCGTTTTCTTAGTTAAAGAGAAATCAACATAACCTGTACTGAAAGTGATTGAGAGCTTGGTTATTGCTCTGTATGTGTTTCACTGAAAAAGTAGCCGCAATTTCTGACCGCGGCGGCAGCATTTCAATCTTTTGTTCCTCCCTTAGGTCCCCTCCATCTCAGGCGGCGCGCTCGCCCGCGGAATTTCTCTGCTCGCGTGTCTTTGCGCAGCTTGTCGACACATATTTATCGTTTTAGTTGTTGAATTGACGCCTATAAAATGCCAAAACGCGTATTATCACGCACAAGGGCCAAAAATCCGGCCAATGACGGTTTTAAGTATGGACCGGCAACCGGCCCGCTGTTTAAAAAGCCGGTCGGGCCGGTCCAAAACCGGGCAGGTGGCAACCATATATTTGTTGGGACAGTGCGCGCGGCCCGCTCCCTGGAACCGTACGCCTCCCGCTGGAGTCCATGTTATTTGCTGTGGAATGTCACTTATAGTTATACGTGAAAACTACTGAGATAAAGCTCCCCATGCGGATGTACTCGTTTGAGCGCAACAACGTCATAATATTTGTTTCGGGATTATTCCAACAAAACACGAGTTCCAGCCGTTTTCTAAACAACACGCCTCCAGTACCACATTTATTAATGGTAGCCGGGAATTCCTAAGTTTTTCACAACTCCACGGGGAACTAATTGGGAAAAGAAACAACTAACTTAATATGTGTTACACCCATTGGTATATTGGCCCACGCGGGCATCACCGGGTACTACTGCTGGTATGAAATAAAGGAAACAACTCACTCCACGTGGTTCGCTGCCGCCCGCTAAGATTCGAAATCAGATTTTAATAACTCGTCCGAATTGTCGCAATCACCATCTTCGCAAAGTTTCGTTTTATTAATAGATATGGCGGTGATTTTTAACTCGCCAGGGTTCATTGTTTTAAAAACGACTTATATGTAGGCTCGTTTGTTTTCTGGTTTAATCATTTGTAAGATTACTGTGGGGAAAATAAATAATGTGTTGCCCTGAAAATTGGCTACAGAAGAGGAACCGGTTGTTAATCACAGCTGTAAAAATTCTGACTGTTTCTTTAATTTTACTTCGAAGCGCATATCATTGAGAAGCATTGTGATAATTTAAGGCAAAAAGCTTTGACAGAACTAGTACAATATTACACCGCGGACTTCGGAATACCACCAAAACAAGGGCAGCTGCTGTAAGAAAGTCCGTGGGGTTTACGTCCGGCCCAGAGCCGCTTCAATATCTAATCACTAATATTGCCAGTGTTTTTTAGGCTGCGTGGGCGCGCCCGGCAATTTACTCTTAGGTCCGCACTTCTAGGCTCTGAAAATTTGTTTATTGAATGTAGGGGCGGAAGTCGCCAGCCCATCTTGATGATGAAAACTTCCCGTGGACAACACTCTTTGAGCAGTGCAAGTAAACCTGCGCGACGTTTAGATTACACTGCCAGGAATACCTGAGCCAAATATTACACGTGCACGTGAAGCGGTGAGCGCGCAAATCGATGCGAAAGACGCGGAAAAACCAACCCCTCTCTCTTCAGTTGTCCTCATTATGCATGGCCTAAGGGACGTCACATAGGCCATGGCTGCCCGATCGGCTGTCACTGGTCAACTTCGCGGCTAGATTCTCCCATTTCTGTCGTCGTCATCGCTGTGCACGAACCTCTTCTATGTCTGAACCTGTAGGCACAGTTTTGCCGTTTCTTTTGTGTTTTGAGTGCGCGCGGAGTTTGAGTGATGAGCTCAATACTTCCCTTTCAACGGGACCACTCGACTACAAACGTTTATTGCTTCAAACGCCCTACCAGCCCGAGAGCGCACTTGCGAGCAGGCACCCATGCCTGCTTTTTGTGGCACCAGACCGGAAACGGCCCCTCCGCGTTGCGGAGAAAAGGAGAAAACTGGTACCCGGCATGTGCCGTATTTTTATTGAAGGCCACCGTTAATAAGAGAACGCCGCGAGCCGCCCCCCTCTCCGGGAGAGAGTATCGCTTATGCAGCTTGGCCGGTCGTCGCGTATGGAAAGCCGTTCGCGGTCGAGCTCTCTGTTGACCAGAGGGAACGATTATGCGCGATTTCTCATCGCGCGTAGTTTCATTAATTGTGAACGGCATTTTCATAATTCTTCCCCCAAGGTCAGAGGAGATTTCTGGAACGAAGTCGGCGACGAGCTTTATCCCAAAATACATGTCCCTAGTAGTCGATGGCTAAGTGTTGCAGGGTCCCTTTAATGGCCCTGAAAGACCGTAATCTGTGCGTCCCGGAAAGAAGCGAGCACACGCGTACTTCCTTTAGCGAATCTCTTTCCAACTCCGACATGAGATTCAATTACAAATTATCGTGAAAGCCATTGATTAGTGTGACGACGCAACCACGAGGTTCGTCGTGGGCAGCACATGAATCAGGAGATCTCCTCACCGGCGGGGATGCGTGCACAGGTTCCCTCGATTCAAGGCGGTGTGGCTTATTCAAACTAGGCCCACGATTTCAAAACCCCGTATTATTTGCCCCGCGCCGGAAGCCACGTGAAGTTTTGCCCCGTGGTTGTAAACTGGAAACGAGCTCGTAACGACGAGCTCATTAGCCAAGCCAACACATTCGAAACTTTGCGACGACTGGCACTATCTCGTCGCTTCTTGCTGTTCCTTCACTCCCCCGTCTCATTTTTACCTTTGCTGGTTGGCCGATATGACGTGCCGAAAAACCTCGCTGTCTTTAAGCGCCGATCGTAAGATATCTAAGCAAGGTCGCGGCTGTACGTGGCCTGGAGACGGTTCGGTTGAAGCCCTAAGAGCCTCGAACCCGAAAATTCGTCTGCGCGACGGCGAGATGTCGAGCTCGGCCGGCGGTAGTTTCGTACTCATTGGCGCACACGCTTGCGTGTTCGTTCGGAACTTCAACCGTTTACTCCACCGTGTCTTTGTCATAAAAAGAATGTGCAGTATGTTTCACGGGCATTAGCTCGCTATGCAAACTGTAAGCCCTGCCTAAATTAAACCCGCGTTTGCTTTTGGCCCCGCCTCCGCCAATCGCAGAGCATTCTTGAGTGACATCATAGGTTCTGTTGCGGAAAATGTAGGCTGGTGGGTCGCATGGTCATTTCCTTTTTTCCTAATTATGTAGCTTATTTGAGCGAAGTTTGACGTTATAAGTGGTGTCGTTATGGTTCTAACGAGGCAATCTTTCGAATGTATTTTACGAATGCCATCGAATGCCATCAAAATACGAATGCCATCGTATTTTGAACACGCATCTAAATGAGCGCAGCCAAAGGAAGAAGGCATAACGTCCCAGTGCTACATCGGAAAAGCGGAAGACGCAATTATTTTCTTGAGAAGATCGTCAAACGTTACTTTACTCTAATTTAGAAAAAAATAGAGGCACTGAAAAGAAAATGACGCGCCATATTATCGCCCCCGGGAGAATGGTTCGGGGAAACTGACGCGGGGCTACTCCTCGCGGGGCATTCGAGACACGGGGCTAACGCCGCGAAGCTTGTGCGCGCGGGGCAATCGTGATACACCCGTGAAAATCGTGTGCAATTTTAACAAAGCCGAGAAGGGAGAAGAGGAGTATTTTTAGCGCGTTTTATAAATTACGGTTATGGTCTCATAAACGTGAAAATATCAATTATGATAGCAGTGTTCTTATCTTCAAGACACGAAATTTTTGTCCCAAGTAGTATAGACGCATCAGAACTAGCGCAGCTACCAGTTTGCCAAGTTCGCACAATTTCTACAGGCGCCTTAGAGAAGTCATTTTCACCATGTTATGACTGCAGAGATGGTCTAATTTGTAAATACGAATAACGCCTGTGCTACCTTTCATATAGGCTCCATGAGGTCGTATAATCAAGCTTTTGTCTGTTCTTAGTACTAGTTTCCTTCAAGCAAACTTACGCGGTGCTTTCAAACCAGTGTTTAGGGGCCGTCAGCGAAGCAAACAAAAGTTGGTGACGGCAAATGACTCACTGCGGTGACATTTTTGGTATTTGTTAAGAATTGTTGCTAAACTTAAGGTATGCGTAACATTTCCAATTTTACAGCCCTGTTTTCTACACATAAATTTTATGTTAACTCGCGGTTAACCCGATTTACCTACACATCGTTCTAGGAGAAGACATCGTGCAGTATATATTTTCCCGAGAATAAGCGCCTTTATACACTTAGCAGTCGGTGCCGACGTATCGACAATACTCCGTGCGGAGAACTATAAAGTATGTAAAAAATACTCACAGTTGGGTAGGAGTTCTGTTGCGAAGACGTCCCTCGTCGTGGTGACAAGCTCTCGATGAGTGAGTAGTGGTTTGGACTCAGGGTTTGCAGGAATGGAATCGTGTGTAGCGACTGGGTCTGGTCTGCGGCTACGATATCATGGACGGTCCGGAGACGAAATATTCAGTGGCTGTAGAGCCCTACAGACGACGACATTTGGCGACAACTCAAGACGTATCAATTAACGAATATGCATTTAACTCACGAGTCTCTTGACCACTCTCGTTCGGTTGACTGACCTTCGTTTCTGGCTTCTCTAGATCTACCCCCAAGAACACCAAGCACTTCAGTTTTATAGCGCAAAGACCACGCCTCCAAGGGCGTGTATACGAATAGAGTGATGAGGAGCCAGTAACTAACACACACTGGGCTACCGATTGGCCACGTCAACAACAACCAAATGTTTGTGCACAAACAATCACGTGCTCCACACTCTCAACCACAAACTCCCAAATATTCATCAAAAAACAAGCACACCATTATTAACAAACCCAACCAACTAAAAGCGACTCTGAGCGCTGGCCATCGATCCTCGGGCGGTCTCTCTAATGTATCGTCCATACGACGAGCGCCGAAGTTGCGCCCAGCGCGGACGGAATCCTTGCATTTGTCAACATGGCGCGCGCTTTACAAAAGGAGCTGTCACTTCCTCGTCATACATATCGGCGACCAACCCCTTCAGACGCGGCACGGCGTCTTTCTCGATTCTTGCCTGGCCCCTCGAATTACTTTGCAGCGTGCGTAACCCCACCGACCAAAACGCCCCCGCGCTTTGCAAGCTCTAATGCGGTAATTACCTCCAACAACGAGAGAGGCAATCTCGGCGCCGCTCGACACCAAGTAAACAAAGCTGCCGCTCGCCGGGACAACCTTTCCACGGGGCGAGGGGCCCCCGTTTGTGCCCCAGGCATTGCATCCCGTGTGCGCCCCCCCCCCCCTCCGTTAGGTTGATGTATGTTATTTGGTTGTAATGCATGCGCTTTCGTATGCTCTTCGTGTCTTTCGAACCTTCGAGCAATGCGACGACCGAGGGCATTGCTCACCTACCGCCTTTTTCACTCGGATGTAGGCTGCTTGAGAGGAAAATTGGCCAGGATTTGTGCCCGGCGTCTAAAGCTGGCGGCAGCGGCGACGATTGATGCTTTTCCCTCTCGTGTTGTTTCCCATGGAGGACGGCGGCAGGGCATGGGGCGGCCGGAGCGGTTACAAAGGTACGAAGACACGCAGAGTGCTTCCGTCGTCCACTGGAAGGGGTCTTCTCGTGCGGATCTATTAACGACGCCATTTGACAGCGCACGCGGCAGGGTGTTGTGGCGGCTAATCCATAGAGCTGGCATTGTCGAGCAGTACTTGTTTTCCCCTAGTCGTACAGGCGCCGGCTTTGGCGACGCAGTAGCGTTCAGTGGTGTTCAGGGCGTCGACCCTTCCCCTCAAGTGAGAACGTCTTTCCTCGGCCATGAGGGGCATTGGGGCGAGGACGTGGCGCGATTTAGGCAGGCCAAACATGGAGGAGGAATAGTTGGGGCGAGTGGAAAGTCTACTGCCGTTGGAAATGGGCGTCGTTGTCTTCGAGTGCACCACCTGTTCTTGGATCATCGAGGGGGGCCCGACCAAAGAACAACAGATATACAGTAGGGATGGGCGAATATAGATTTTGAGGTTCGAAGCGAATTCGAAGCGAATAGTGATTTGGTCGAATAATTTCGAATCGAATAGTTCGAATAGTGCACATTGCAAATCACAAAGACAAATGAGCAACTTGTGACCTGACTAATGTACACATTTTTTTCTAATAATTAGAACTCACGTAGGCACAGCATTGTGTAAAACTATTACCAGTTGAACATTTATTGCGAAATCTTACACACAGCTTTCCTTTGCTGTATTCACAAGTTTTCATGAAGAAATGCCTGTTGCGCCACATGCGCTAGGTGCAGCAGTTTCCGCCGGCTGCTCATTCACAAGTTTAAGCGCCGCCTAGAAACTCGCAGAGTTAAGCGCCGCCTAGAAGTAAGGGGGCACAAGGGTCTTTGATCAAAAACTTTATTTTTGCAGTTATGATGATGAAAATTGGGGGGGGGGGGGCACATGTAGTTTCTCATTCTAATTGTAGATATCAAATTTGTTTTTGAGTAAAATGATTATGTTCAAATTTATTTGGATTTTTATATTCAATTTTTTGACAGCCTTTGTAAAAGAACTGCTGGAGGGATGCAGCTAAACAGGGAACCAGTAAACTGCGCACAAATCAAAGAGTGCAATAAGACTAACATTATCATTATATCTGGTCTGTAGCAGAAGTTACGACCACTTGAAGTTTGGGCCTGGAAGGCAAAACCGGTTTTTCTGGTTGCCATCTTCCAGGCCCAAACTTCAAATGGTCGTAACTTCTGCTACAGACCAGATAGAATGATAATGTTAGTCTTATTGCACTCTTTGATTTGTGCGCAGTTCACTGGTTCCCTGTTTAGCTGCATCCCTCCAGCAGTTTTTTTACAAAGGCTGTCATAAAATTGAATATAAAAATCCAAATAAATTTGAATATAATCATTTTACTCAAAAACAAGCTTGATATCTACAATCAGAATGAGAAACTACATGTGCCCCCCAATTTTCATCATCATAACTGCAAAAATAAACTTTTTTGGTTTAAGACCAGTGAGCCCCCTTAAAAAAAGAAGTATTGTAGCCACTAGTATCCTCGGCCGTAGCCAAGCAAAGCGCAAGTGGCTGGCCGCCATTTTGAATAGGCTCGCTTAGTGCGGCGTACTGCCGCGCTGTGCGAGCCTATTCAAAATGGCGGCATGCCTATTCAAAATGGCGGCCTGTACAAGTCTGCTGGCTTGGTGCCGCGATGTTCGGAGCGGTGTCGTTTCAGTGCCGCCTTTTTTTTTTTTTTTAACCTAAAGTGTGCTGGCGGCCGAGAGCTTCGTCGAACCTCTAGGCAAGGCAGCAACTCGGCAGTGCCGGCACTGATAATAGAAATGTCCGCGTCGGTGGGTCTTGAGCCAAGCCTGGGGTAACTCTCGGAAAGCTTGACCGAAAAGCTTGGCTTTCAGCTGCCTATTCGGGAGCATCGAATAATTCGAAAATATCGAATACCTGCATTCGGATCGAAGCGAATAACGAATAGAGAGCTATTCGATCGAATATTCGACAGTACCGAATATTCGCCCATCCCTAATATACAGTTAAACCTGGATATAACGAAGTTGACAATTCTTTCGTTACGTCCAGGTTTCGAGTTAAAGTTCGCGGGAATTCAGCAGAAACGAAACCATTATGCTAGGCATCAGTGATGCTGAACTTACCCTTGTTCAAGGATATATTTCACACTGAAAAACTGCGTGATTTGCGCACGCTGCTACTACACGGGCCTCGAATTCACAAGCGTAACTAAGTATCTCTTTTGCTTTTTGATACTTTTCGGTGCCTTAACGCGTTCCAAGAAGCAAGCTTATGGTGAAAGGGCGCCTTTCGCGTAATTCATGCTCTTGTCTGCAGTCAAAATTCTTGAAGGGATGTTAGCTGGGACACTGTGCCGGGTGGTGACGTTCTTCCTTCTCACTGGCAAAGACGGCAGTTAAAATTGCGTGCTTGTCTTGAAAAGACATGTCTTTTGCTATTCAGGCAGCAAAACTCATCATTCACGATCCCATACCACAGATATCAGTGGACACACGCCACTACACACCGACTGGCTGGCCTAGCACGTAACCGACACCGCAATCACACGTGGAAACGCACGAGAGATTGCGGTGCGGGCGAAATTCGCTAAATTAGTGCATTTCACCAGCCCATTTTTTAGGAAAAGGGCAAGAAACCTTGACCCATCAGCGTAGTGAATTCGTTACATCCAGATTAATCGTTGAAACTCATTCGTTACATAGAGTTCGCAAACACGTGGACTTCAATGAAGCCCCGCTGCCATTTTTCCCCTCGGGCGGAAAAATGGCAGCGGGCGGACTCGGCTCGGCGCCCCCTCCCAAGTGGCGCCCGGGGCACTTGTACCGCTGCCCACCCCCAGTTACGCCATTGAGTACTACACACTTTTGTTATACTTACCTTTTAAGTGCTATCCACTCGGGCTCCACTACCACAGCTGACTGGCTGCAGCAACAAACACTGCGTTGCATTCACAGTGCTGCCAACTTTCCACCATGAGCCAATTAGTGCTGCGCTGTGGAGCGGCGCAACCTCTGCCTTCCGCGAAATTTACTTGTCAATGTGAGGTCCCTTTCTCAAGATTTTCCCCGCTACTCTCTTTGTGGAAGGTGCCTGCAACCGAATCACCTCGGGAGATCCCAGTACACACTCCACCTACAATAACAATTGTGAGGTCAACAAGAAGCCGCTCATTCCATCTATGGACGCTCCTGTTGTCCAACAAGTTGGTGCTGGGGTTTCTTCATTAAGCCGAGCCATGCATGTTGCAAACACAACAGTGGCCCCTTCTCCAAAACGGGGTACCCAAGGTCCAACACAGACACAGCTGATGATATGAGAGAAGCACACAGCTCAGCACTCAAAAGGCGCTCAACAGAACATTTATCGGCAACTGTAAAAATACAAACACTGCACTGGCTCTTCCGCCAGGTGCAAGATGACTATTACAGCCTTTGGTCTGTCTGTGTGAAATGAATCCGGGGCCACAACAACGTCACGTGTGCCTTCAGCCGCAGTGTCCAGCTCTGGGCTGCCCTGAGGAAGCTCCCCACGGGGCAGCACACGGCAGCGGGGGCCCTCGAACTTGGACCCCTCCAACTCGGTCTGCAAATCAAAGTGCTGCTTTGGTGAATGTCACCCGATGGCATGCTGCACAGTTTCAATCATGTGGAAATTGTATCGACAGTGCAGAAAGTAGTATTGCGCAGTTTCGATACAGACAGCTAGGCTGCGATAAAGATTTGCGTCTGTGCCATTCTTTGCATGAAGCCCGATCTTTGACCTATCAAGTTAACTACAAATGCCTTTACATTAAAAATGCTCTCGGCAACCTAAATAAATGTATAGCTGTGGGCATGCATTAACCACATACACCTCCTTCTTCAATGGGCATGGGGGAAGGGGCCAGCCTATTGAGTGCTGTGAATGCACCTTACTTAACCTGTGCACATTGGATGGGCATTCTATACATAGAATGGTACACATGTTCATCTGGCCACTTTTACTAAAACAGGGCTAAACAGAAATAAAAGCTAGGGAACTGACTTCCAACGCGCAACACGATTCCTCATCAAGCATACATTGATACCGCCCTGGGTGCTCAACATTCCCCTAAATGCAGTTGTACAAAGCACTTTGAAACACCATGCCTTCCCAAGTACCACCTCTGACAAGTAGCTCCTCCAAAAAATATAAATTTTCATATTTTTATGAAACTTGGCCCATTGCACCTATGTATCAACAGGGGTTTCCGTTCATTTTATTGCCCCATTAACAGGCCTCTGAATTTTCAATTACAAGTGAAGCAGGTTTAAGTTTTAAGCCACCCCGAGCCTAAAAATAATGTTCATGACATTTTGGCTTCAAGAAATCAAGGCAACACATGAACCACCCTCACAAGTAGGCAAAATGAAAATAACCCTCCATCAGATGCAGCTCTGTGTGCAGATTTTAGTCACCCCAAAGTCTTTTACAAACCCACCTTTCAGCTGAGCCTACAATACTTCCACAACGCTTCTGAGTGTCTGTGCAATGGCGTTCAGCTCCTCTTCAAGATTGAGCATCATGCCTAAAATAAAAGGCAGAACAACTGAACGATTAATGTTATCGAGCTTGTAAAATTCACTTATAACATCCAGAAACCCAACAAGTGTTAATGATTTAATAAGAATAACATGCAAAATCGTCATAAACACAAAAATAAACGTGGTAAAAGGAAGCCGTCTAGGAGTTGGCTGTGATCGTTTGAGTTAAAAAAGTTAAAGGTAAGCATGACATATTAAACAACACATAAAAGTAGCAATGATACATGGGAAAAGATTACAGGTGTACTTCATTCCTGATGGTTACCGTAAAATGTGAAGCATTCTTTGGTTTAGAACTAATCACCATTGCCTCACAGGCGTTTGCAGATAAGGATCCGTGGATCCTTACTGATGCAGGTAGTGCACGTACATGTGTGTACGTATGACTGCGCGGCGTCTCTTGCACTAACAGCCGCTGTTATGACACACTAGTGCAGCGCACTCGAGACAGGAGGCCTTGCAGAGAGTCAGACAGGGGCGCTATCCCAGAAGGCTCAAGATAGCTCGCTCCTGAGTTTCCAGCTGCTCGAGTTAACAAAGCAGTGATAGTATGTACAGCATCCGATAAACCTCAAGCGACACTGGCACAACCGCGCGGAGCATGCTTGGCATTATCAGCGAGCCCAGCTGAGGTCACTCACGTTGAAAAAGCACGGATTGTGGAAACATCTGCGTGCAGCGCCATCTAGAATGGAGTTGCAATATGCATCCGTTGCGTTAAGTAGATAACCCCACTATTCCTTTTAAAACTCCGGCTTGGCCCCAGCCTTCTTTTAAAGCTCCGCATTCTAAAAGCAGAGCGGGGCGGCTCTGATTTTCTCGGTGTTCTTCTACTGAAATGTGTTTTCTACGTGGTTTGAGGGCAGCTACAGTGCAGCTCAGTGCAAGCCCAAATCAAGTAAGCGAAGCAGTTCAGTGTAGGAAAAGGAACGCGCCATTCTCCCAACTGTCAAGCATGACCGGCTTTGTTTACGTGCAGACAGCGGGCGTAGTGTCAGACATCGCCCAATTTAGCGTGTCATGAACGTGTTTCAACATTTTACAAGTGTTTTAGTAGGCTTGTGCGAATAGTAATATTTTAGTTCGAAGCAAATTCGAAGCGAATAGTCCTTGGGGTCGAATACTTTCGAAGCGAATTCGAATAGCTGTCAGGTGTCACTGAGCTTCCTGTCACTGAGACACTGAGCTTCCGGCCTAATCTCGATACGTTCCTGGGTGATGCGAATTTTGGGATAATACGAATTTCTGATAAGTTCCGGCGAAATTGGATTGTTTGCAATGGGAAACATTTCGGCTTTTACGAACGGACCTGCGCGGCCTGGCAGATGATATGACTGAGCGGCTGAAGCGCCAGACTGCCGAGCAAGCAAGCGACAGCGACGTACGGGTCTCTGTCCCCTCTTTGTCGCTCTTTCTCCAGGAACGAACGGGCTATTGTTTTCTGCTCGTGGAAACATGCCGCGCGCGTCACAGGCGCGCTGACGCTCCCGCGGAAAAAACCCACACGCTGCGCGCGGCGCAGCCGGTGGCGGCAAAGTGGTGTCGGGAGCTCGAGCGACCGCTTCTAAGTGCTCTCTAAAATGCCGCTCAAGGCACGCACGAAGTTGCTTGTGCGGTAAAGGAGCTGATAATGTGGGCGCAAACAGTTCTACAAAACATCATCCGCGCCGCTAGTAAAAGCGCCCATGCAATATCTGCGGGGTGGTAAGCCTATTTCTGACGGAGCCAGCTGGCTGTTTCGAGCACTTCGAAACTGCCGCCATGAGGCACGCGCCTCCCCATTGGCGCAAGTCGTCAAGCTCCTTCCACTCGACGCGCGTCATTTTCTTTCTGAGCGAGGCAGAAGCTGCTGCGCGTGCGGAATAGTCGACGCGGGCGTCAAAAAATCGCACGCGCAACGCCGACGTTCTGAATGTGGCTTAGCTTGTCTTGGCTCCAAATGTAGTCAACATGTAGGCCTGATGTCAATGGCACTGCGGCTTGCCTAACGAAACCGAAACTTGAACGCAGTTTTGATTCACCCCAAATACTTCGAAATATCGGAAATTTTAAATTCGAGTCGAAGCGAATTCGAATACTGTAATATTCGTTCAAATATTCGAAGCCCCTGAATATTCGCACAAGCCTACGTTTTAGACGTTGAAGGTGTGTCATCTGTCGTCGATTGTGTTTTTGCTGTGTATGAATACGGCTGCCATGGGAAAATCTTGTCGTCTTGGCCGCTCCTATCGCTCGGAATAGAGTGAACTCTTCGTTCGGACCGATCCCCCCTCGTGAGTGTGGCAGCATTTGACTGACAGTGGCCTGGGGACTTCGTTCGTTCATTGTTTGCTGCTAAGCTTTGTTACCGCAGCATCAAATGAAAGTGACTTCATGGCTGCGACGCTACCCCATCGGCAAAGTGGACACCATGGCAGCCATGGTTGGGTGGGGCTTCGGTCGCTACGCCGCGCCCACGAATGGGCTGGGTGTGTGTGATTGACACGAAAATTCGGAGGAAAGTCAGGATAGGTAGTGCACGGCCAAGTTGAACTCGTGACGCTCGTGTTGGCGGCTGCTGTGGCGTGGTTCATTGTTCACGGTCGCAGCAGCAGGCATATATATCTCTACCGACAAAGTTTTTTTTTCAGCGGAGGAGGAATTTCAAGCCCTTTTTCATCTCTCGAAAGTACTATGCATTGGCTGTGCAGCCATCTGGCACCCAACCCTCTTTGTGACAACTCTGAGGGGGGCTTTCACTCCACGACTGCCAAGGAGCAAGTGTTGTGTGCGCTGTGGTTTTACGCGACGGACACCTTCCATGGAAGTGTTGGTAGCGACCGCACGAGCGACCGCTCCCAGTCGACAGTCAGCCGGTGTGTGTGCAATAGGGGCTCGTTTTTTGAAAATTCACAGAACTGTGAATTGGAAAAGTAAAAGTTGTAAAATAATGCATGCCACGTGAGCATGACGGCACAAGAGAAGGACAGGTGCACACCAGCCGTGCAGAGCCCAAATTATAGGGTGGCTGTGCTGTGTGCCAGTCTTTTTGCTGACACAAACACGGTATAGCAGAAAAGAAGCCGGTTGAAGTAATGCCGAAATTCATGCCAAAAGTCAAATAAAAGCGAGGAAAAATACGCAAGTGCAATATATCAGTTAAGAATTATGGCAAGTACAATTCTCAGTAGTAGTTAATAAGTAACCCAAGTACAATGTATCAGTTTTTATTAAAGGGGTCCTGAAATACCTCCGCCGATGCATGGATGTACATGTAACCAAATAAAGCAATGTATTAGCAATCTCCTCCTGCAAGAATTTTGTTAAAGCGATGAGCATTAGCTAATAAATCGTAAATCAAAAACCGCGCATTATCGTCGCGCCGCATTTCCTCCTCCTTTCAACTTTTTTTTCGCTGTTGACGGCGTGCGAGCCTTCCCTCTATGATGACGTACTTCCGCTATTGTGCTCCTCAGACTGCCGTCTGCTACGGGCAAGCTCTTTTGGCTTTTTCATCTTTGTTGACACCATGGAACCCGCACTGCGCTCAAGGCTGGAAAAGCGAACGAAAGGCCTGGCCGCATGTGTGCGGCCTGGCCTTGCCCTTTCACGGTGTACGTTGATGCAGTTGCTATCGGCGGCACGTGACTTTTTATCAGCGGCGACTCGCAGCCGCACGGGAAGGGCGCTCGTTCCTCATCAGCCCAGACTGGCCAACCAAGCCGTCTCCTTCTACTCTGGCCACTCTCCCCCAATCGGTAGCCTTCCCAGCGCTTCAATCATGTGACCAGTTCAGCTTGGGGCGACGCGTGGTGGAGAGCGGCAACGTTGGCAAAACATGCTTCGTCGCGGCTCTGAGCTTTCTAGCGCTGGCGCGAGCGCCATTTCTTTGACAATCTCAAACATCGGTTGCCTTGGCAACAAGGCACAAACCGCTCCAGAAGTCAGTTACGGTTGCGTGATCCCAGTTAAGCTCGAGGCCCCACCTCGCGACATGTGGGCACTGCAGGCGTACCACTCACTCCCACTGGGAAGTGCGCGATGCGTTTGGCATTGTAAAAATACAGGAGGTGATGGTGTGTGTGTTGTGGGCGCGTTTGTTTTGCGATGAAATGCGACATCTGCGGGTGGATAGTGCCTCCCATTGTCTGGATTATCTATCTCGAGCGACGTACGACTCAACCTCACATGGGGTATGTGCAGTGTGCGTGGCTAAAAGCCTTCTCGGATTGCGCGCCAGAGTTAAGTGACTTGCTGTTCGTCCCCGCAAACCGTGCATGAGGTGAGTGCCGAATTTATGATGGGCAGGAGGAGGCAGCCAATCGTCTGTCAATCGCGGTTCAGACTTGCAACGCATGTTGTGACGCTGTGTTCGTTCGAAACGCATCTCTGGATTGTTTTGAAGTTGAATCAAATGTATGCGTCAAACCCGGGCATTCGGCTCAGGGTGTTCTCTGCGATTGCACGAAAGAAATGTGACGGGGCTTTAACGCTTTGTTTATGGAACATAGTCAGCTAAGAGAATATCCATGTCGTGTTATGGCCGTGTTGCATTCAATACAAACGGTTAAGCGTTTGTTTACACTTGTTCGGATAGTCGTAAAATGTCCAAGCACTCCGGCACTCCACTGGCAGATCAGCCGGTGAGCCGATGCTGAGCAGACGACACATCTCTTTGCCGGAAGTGCGTGAAAAAGCCGCCCAATAGCAGGATGTCTAGCTCATGATGAACATCTGGGAATCGATGATGTAGACATGTGAAGATGGCGGCGTCCAAAAACACGCAGGGAAGGGTGAGAAAAGGGCGACAAACTTTGCAACAAAAGTGTGAGCTTTCCGCTGCACGTAAAAGAGTAATACTTGGCACAGCTGACGTTGACGACCCAATCTAACAATTGTGCTAGTTAATTTGGTGTGGTCAAAACGCCTTTCAGGGCCCCTTTAAGTGCCGCCAAGCTATCACCTTCAAATCACACCAGCAGACTAAAGTGCCCCTGGGGAATTTCGGGGCTGAAAGCGGACGGAGGGTTTCGATAACACGAAGCAACAATTACTTTGAATGTGGCACTTTTCCATCCTCCGCTTTCTTTTTTCGCCAGTCGGCCTTAGTCATGTGA
The DNA here is from genome assembly GCA_013339765.2 of Haemaphysalis longicornis. Classification (NCBI taxonomy): domain Eukaryota; kingdom Metazoa; phylum Arthropoda; class Arachnida; order Ixodida; family Ixodidae; genus Haemaphysalis; species Haemaphysalis longicornis. Next base: position 6,346 of record JABSTR010001433.1, on the reverse strand, counting down.
TTGCATTGTCTGCCGCTGACAGCAAAAATAGGCAGAACCTGCTTCTTAGGGCACAAATTTCAAACAAGAAGCTCGTAAGAATGCCTAAAATAAAAAAAATAAATGAACTTTGTTGTGAAATTGAGATTAATAAAATGAAAGAGCAATAAAGTAATGTAGTTGTATTCGCTTGGCCCCAGTAGCCACCAGTGCAGCAGTGGAGCGAGAGAACGCAGTGAAAAATGCGCCACGCTCTAGTTGCGCCTCCTTGGAAAGCGCCACCCTGGACCGGTTACGTCACCCCAATAATCAGTAAATAGCATGAATTGCATTTTTAAAGCACTTGAACTCTACCTTGAAATATTACCATTACGTTACGTGGGCGTTGCTAGAGTTCCCAAGTTCCGCTCAATCTCGGGCCTCCTGGAATAGCACCCCAGTTCTTTGAAATTGGAATTAGTAGCCAGAGACCAATTCTAACCAAAGGAAGTCAGGTCCTTTGTAGTAAAGCACAATTGAATGTCAGGTTAATTTGTGTCTTTTGGACACTGAAAGTGAAAATTTTAACAGCGGAGCTCTTGCAGCTGCCCTTAATGTGTGGGACATGACGCGTAACGCGTAAGAATACCAAGAATACCAAGAAAATGCCGAGTGTTCATGAGTGCATGCCTCGCGGCGACCGCCCAGCATCCCTGGTTCGCACGGTGGCTTTAGCACAAAAAAAAAAGAAAGAAAAGGAAAAGAAAGAAAAGGAAAGATAGAGAAAAAAAGCGAAAACATTGAGGAGTGCCTCCCGCTGCCTAGGAACCAACAACGCCACAGCTGGTGCAACCCCTGCTTCACTGAACTCCACCAGGGCTCCAGGCGGCGCCCCAACTGTTGTCAAGCTCTGCCGCGCATGTTAGGCATGAGGAACATGACGATATCGACACATCTGATGGTGACTACTACTAACACTGCGCAAAGTGACGACGGAACATGTAAATAAACAATTTCAAACTTGTCAAAAGCGTGGTGATGTGTCCTTCAGTGCTCACGTAGAAAGAAATTCTGCAGCTTTGCTTTGGTTCGAGCCTTGTGTGACTTTGTGCAAGCTTCACCAGGTTTTTTTTTTTTTTTTTGTTCTAGTTCAGACAGGAGTTCTGCATTTCTAAATGCCAAACAAGTGATTTGTTCACGATTCGGCCAGGCGCCTTTCCTTTTACTGAGACAAAAAGTTAAACATTGCTTTGCACTGTTGAGTTCAAGAGTTCATTTCTTGCCACGGTAGCCACTTTCCTGAAGGAGGCAAATACAGAAACACCTGTGTGTCAAGACTAGCACACAGTAAAGGTTCCCAGGAGGCCAAACTTAATGTGTAGCCATCTACTACGCCACGTTGGCCAGGTGTAGCCTGCATGCGCAAAACCTGAATCTCCTTTTTCAATCCTCATGTTATCAATGCTCCTTCGCTAAGCTTAAGTAGCTAAAAAGCGCTGTGCTTATTCTGTTACGTCGAGGTGAGTAGCTCTGTGAATGCCCAGTAAGGACACTACCATACACTAATTAACGCACAGCTCTCTACCTCTACCTGCCACGGTTCTTTCATGGCGTGCGGGACGAGAAACTGCCAACCCGGCTCTTCACGCACAGAGCACAGTGTAAATGGCGCGCCAACAGGGCTCCCCGCATGCAGGTGACTGCTCGCACCAGCGGGTGCATCGGCGGGCGCATTGGCGGGACAGCTTTGTCGTCTGCTTTAGCGACAGTTGTTTTGGGCCCTGCTTTGCATCCACTGCGCGCTTTCTTCGCACGGCTGGATTGACTTTTTCGACACCACCTGCTGGGTAAGCTGGTCCCAAAGGAATTAAGCGAGCGTAGGCAAAGATACGTTAGGGATTGGTTTGCAGGGCGGGAAAACAAAATAAAGAGACCACATACAGGCATCTGGCCGCTAGAGAAACACTACCCTTTGCGCACCGCTTGCCACGAATGGGACTCCGTTTTCTAAATTGGTGAACACCAATTCGATTGTGTTTTAAGACGTATTACAAAATTAGAAAGGCGCAACTGGATCCGATGTTAATAGCGATTATAAAAGTACCCTCCGCTTTCTCGCAATTCTCCAACTTGCTAAACTAACCAGTTTAAATCGGTATAAATGGGCATCACTAAGCTCACATGCCAAATTGTTTCGGTGTCTGCGCTTGTGTCCCGCGGTGGCGTAGCCCCGAGCTAGCACATCAGGCTGTCTCACCCTTCGAAAGGCGTTCCTCTCCGCTCTCTTTCCGCCGACACACGGCTGGGGACTACAGCGTCCACCGCTCTAGCCTGCCGTGCCCAACGCTGCTGTGTTCGAGACGCCGCCCCCACGAATTCCAGGCAACGGCTGGCAGAGCCTCTGGTTTCTTCCTTTGTAGAGCCAAGTGTGTGAATTCAAGTGACGTCGCATGGGCTATTGTTGTGGCTGTCGTTTAAAGCTTTGCTTTCCAACTACCTTCACAGTGTGGATTGGAGCCAATTTTTTCTGACAGCCTTTTCTTTTTTCTTAAGAGTTTGGAGTAACTAACATATCGTAATGGTCTTTTATTCAAAAGGAATTTCTCGATTGAAAAGCTAAAATCTGTAAATAGCTTCGTAGTGGTACCTCCATGTTAAAAAGACAGGGTCAATGAAATTGCTCCTGTAACTCCCTATACAATGTCAAGGCCTTTTCATAAGCTATGTTTAAAGAATCAAAGCAGCTTCTTACCAGTGTTTGCTCCACTGCTAGCAACAAGAATAATGGTCACAGGATGCCTGTTGAAGCTGATCACCTGAAAACACAACAGAAAAAGCCCCTGTCGTTTTGCACTTCGTAAGAGAAATGGCGGGGAAAAAAAGGATGTCCGGAAACAAGAACACTCGACTTTTGTGCTCCCACTGATTCAACAGATCTTCACTGCAAAGAGCATCTCAAGTGATTGGGCCGGCACAATAATGGTAAACGTTTGCTGGCCAAGTGGGGCTGAGGGGGAGCAGCAAGTGCACGCCCGTACCTGGTAGTTGCTGTAAGCGGAGACCATCTTGTTGCACTTTCCCAGGCCCAGCTTGTTGCCTTGGGATACGGCCATGCCCACTGTGGCCAGGAAGCCAGGCTTCAGGGCATGCTCAGGAGCACCGTCCGTGGCAGCTGCATCCAGCACAACGTGCACGTAAGGCAAACTAAGCCAGCAACCACAAGGCCTAGCAAAACGCAACTAAAAAGCCCCACTGTAGCCCTACTCGACCTGGCCTGTACGTAACACTGCATGCGTGACAGCACGCAGCATGTTAGGAGCCACCAGGCCAACCAACAAAGGGCAAGACAGCTATGCGACCCCAGCTTCCTCTTGCAGCACCAGCTGTCCAGCTGATGAAGTACAACACCAGCGCAAGACAATAAGAATACTTACGAGACGTACCAAGTTACCTATGAGCATAGGTCGGCAGGCTCCCTCACGAGTGCACTCACCCGCCCCCCTCATCACTCACGAGTGAGTGGTGAGTGAGCCTCGCATCATTTTGGCCTGGCGAGTGTGAGTGCGAGTGAGTGCGAGCCGCGCTCACCACTCGGAGTGCAAGCGCCACTCGTGGTGAGCCCCACTCACCACTTGTGAGTGCGAGAGCAGCTCGCGGGGAGCCCCACTCACCAATCACGAGTGTGAGTGCCACTCGCCCTGAGCCCCGCTCACCACTCGCGCTACTCGCGTCATTTGCAAGGTGAGCGCCAACTATTGCGCCGGTACTCGCCGTTGGCTACTCGTCGCAGCAGCTGCTCACTGCGATGGTTGTTAATGGAGGGATTGCTTTTGCTTCGGAAATATGTCGTCACTGAGCTCCTGCTATGGGGCACCCTAGAACATTTATTTCTCTGGTGGCGTGTTGATTTACGAATATGGTTTGAATGGCCTTCTGATGCCGTAACGCACTAGCACTGTTAGGTTTCATGACTCGTGGGGGGTCTGCTGTAAACACTCGTGTGCAAGAGTAGACGACGAGTGGTGAGCGCAAGCATGAGCGAGTGCGAGTGGTGATGACGAGCGGTGAGCGTGAGCGCAAGTGAGTGCGAGTGGTGGAGGGTGCGCAGTAAGCATGAGTACGAGTGAGTGAGAGTGGTGAGGGCAACTGGTGAGCGTGAATGTGAGTGTGAGTGCGTGAGGAAAAATATATTTTTCTGTGCGAGTGTGAACAGTGGCGTAACTAGATAAGATGGCGCCCCATGGCAAATATATTTTTGTGCCCCTCATGATAACAATGATAGTGATTATTGTTATATTATTATTACTATTATTGTTACTATTACTTTTTATTATCGTCGTCATATGTTGAAAAAGGCCATCTGGCTGTTTTGGGAAAGCGAATGAGTGATTTTTTGATTGATTGTTCGCTACAGTGGACGGTAGCCATCTTAGAATATGTATTCATCGTACTATATACGCTGAAGTCCACAAAATTCGAAAGAAAAGTGAAAGAAGAAATGGACCTTGTCGGTCACCGATTTCGTTTCGCTTTACATAAAATAGAACTATGAAATGTATTGCTCAAACGATTTATTTCAAACTTCATATCTGCATACAATGCCCATGTTTTTTTATTTATGCTAATGATGCGTTAAAATAATTCCCGGCAATACCTGTTGTCTCCTCGTCGCATATCGCTGCCGTTTGTGATGCCACTGCTGATGCTCATCGTCAGCAAGTTGCCAAGAAAAAAAATGACTCCAATCCACGCTTTGTGAAGGTGGTTGGGAGCAGCTTTAAATGACACCCACACAACAATTGCCCATGCTACGTCACTTGATTCACACACGTGGCTCTACAAAGACGTGAAACAAGAGATTCTGCCAGCCGTTACCTAAAATTCGCGGGGGCGCGATCCGAACGCAGCAGCGTCTGCCACGGCCGGGCTAGAGCGGCGGACGCCGCCGCTGTAGCCCGGCTGTGAGTCGGCAGAAAGAAAACGAAATGGAACGTCTTTCAAAGGGTGAGACATCGGAACCTAGCCATCCTGATGTGCTAGCTCGGGCTGCGGCAGGAAATAGAGCGCAACCGCGCAAGCTCAGGAGCGCAACGCTTTCCACTGAGCTTCGTGCGGGTATACGTTTCGAGCGAGGCCCTGTAGGGGCGCCACTGATCCCCCTGCGCTCGTTCAAAAGCAGCCGCGGTTAATTCGCCGTCCCGCTCCTACTGCCACCGTTGCTTTTGAGGCCCGTTCACGACTGAGATGTACTGTTTGTAGCTTGGACAAACATATTAATGGGAGCAGTCACCTGTCGCAAATGTGGGGGTTTACGAGAGTGTAATGTTTCGGACGCGATCTTGGTGCGGTACATTCGGTCTGCTTAAGCGCCAAGTGTGCTCAAAGGTGCGGCGTCGCGAAACCGGCATAATGCATATGGAGATGATTGTATTCCACTGCCCGGAAATTTACTAACAGGTCTGCGTAAGCACAATATCCACAGATGGTCATGACATGGCTATACACTACAATGTAATCAGTTTTTGCGCGCTTATATAACCTAGTGGAGCGCTCATACCTTACAACACGCCAGTTCTGCTTGCAATACCATACTTCAGATATTGATCACTACCTGACATAAATTTCACGAACATTGTACGAAATAAGTGCGATTGATAATCCAAAATTATGCCCCGGATCAGCGCACCACAAAACAAAAACAAAAATGCTGGGGCGTCTTGTCGTAAGCTGAGCGCCCGCAAACAATCATATATGTTACATATATCCTCTGCGACAGGCCGGAGAAGGCTTCCACAGTAATGCCCGTTCGCGACTAAACGTTTCTTCGAAGCATAGTCATATGACGCAGGGAGCCTGCAGAGTCTAGCATCCAACCAAACGAAAATAAAGACCTTACCCCCTTCTAACGACCCCTTTTATCAGTTTTGAACTTGTATACCTCAAAAAATGCGTGCGCCGAGGGATCGGTGTTGAAGTCTAAACACTGAGAGTGACGTGAACGAGTGCTTGTGTGTGTGATTACTCAACAGTTCATTGCGTGATTTCGCTCCAACCCCAGCAAGCCTTGCTACTTACGATCACTTAAGCGTCCCCCTCCCTCCCCCCTCCCATGTTCGCGAACTAGTCATGTGAGCATTGTCGCACACTATTTGGTCTCGTTCCTACCCGGCTTAAGTTTAGAACAACGTCTTTAGCATTTCAGAAGCTGCAATGAGTTTATTTTTTTTTTCATTTCTTTACAAGCTATTTTGTTTCTTCGCACTTGCAGACCATTAATTTTTCAGTGGTTATTCACTTTTCTTGGTTCTTGCTTGAGTGCGCATCTTTCACGATGCAGTCTGGGAATATACTTAACATTGTCGCGTGGCTTATATTCTTATAAAAGGCA
>JABSTR010001432.1:0-58445 GCA_013339765.2 Haemaphysalis longicornis | reverse complement strand
TGATCCAGTGTCCAGCGAGCTGCGACGCCTCGAGGACAATGATGTCATTGAGCGTGTCGACGCCTCGGAGTGGGTTTCGCCACTCGTCGTCGTCCGGAAAAGAACGGGGACATTCGGGTGTGTGTGGACCTCCGGGAACCGAATAAGGCAATTATCATTGATGGGTATCCTTTACCGCATGTTGAAGAGCTGTTGCAGATGTTTCATGGTGCTGTTTGTTTTTCTAAGCTTGACTTAGCGTCGGCTTATCATCAGTTGTTGCTGGAAGAGGGCAGTAGGGACTTAACTACTTTCGTGACTCATGAAGGTTTATTCAGGTTTAAGAGGGTGTGTTTTGGTCTGGCGTCGGCGCCTGCGATTTTTCAAAAAAATGATGTCTGCAGATCTTAAGAAAAATTGCAAAAATGTGTTTGCTATCTTGATGATATTCTTGTGTGGGGAAAGACTCAGCTGAGCATGACGCGAGCCTGGTTGAAGTCTTAACATGTATAGCAAACATTGGCATGAAGTTGAACGACAAATGTCTTTTTTCGGTCAAGGAACTTGTTTTTTTGGGTCACAAGATTTCGGCTGAGGGCATCTCACTTTTGGAAAGCAAAGTAAAAGCTATAGTACATGCTCCCGCTCCTACGGACATAAAGTCACTGCAATCATTTTTAGGTCTTGCAGGATACTATGCCAAGTTCATAAAGAACTATGCAGAGATAGTTGAACCACTTCGCCTCATGCTCAGGAAGGGTCAGACGTTTTGTTGGTCTGATGATGCTCAGCGCAGTTTCGATCAGTTGAAAGCGTGCCTCACATGTTCTCCGGTTGTGAAGGTCTTTAATCCTGACTTGCCTGTAGTAGTACTACCGACGCATCTGATGTGGGAATTGGCGCGGTACTACAGCAGCGGTATGGTTCTCGGCTTGAAACCATAGCCTTTGCATCTAGAACTTTGTCGGAGACTGAGAGAAAATACTCTGTGGGAGAGCGCGAAGCGCTGGCTTGTTTGTTCGCGTTTGCGAAAAGTGGCACATTTTCTTTGGGGCAGACGGTTCACACTTAGAACTGACCATCAGTCTGTAGTTGCTTTGTTAGCCGCAGGAGACTCAGGTCGGAGACCTTTGAGGATTTCACGGTGGTCAGCTCGTCTGCTGTACTCCAATTTTGACATCGAGTATTGCAAAGGGTCAGAAAATCTGGTGGCTGACGCTCTGTCAAGATTACCCATTCAGACCGGTCAGGAACTTCAGGAGGAAGAGATAGTGTCACTAGTAACATCAGTAGTCGATAAAGAAACCGTGCATCTGGCAACGAAGGCCGATGTGACGTTGCAGAAGGTAGCAGAGTATGTGTCAAAGGGTTGGCCTGATAAGAAAAGGTACACAGTGATTTGACTGCTTACTTTCATGTAAGGGATGAACTTTCTGTTGTGGACGGATTACTCATGCGTGATGACCGTGTAGTCATTCCTTGTGTACTTGTACCTACGTTTCTCGAGTTAGCACATGAAAATCATCAAGGAATAGTACGAACGAAGCAACTTCTCCGGGAACGTTACTGGTGGCCTCAAATGGATCGCAATGTTGAAGAACATGTAAAGCATTGTCAAGTTTGTCAGCTGGCAGACAAGTCTGCTAAGCCTCATGTAGCTCCGTTGCAGCCAGTGGAATGGCCTGAAGGGCCCTGGCAAAAGTTGGGAATGGACATCGTCGGTCCGTTAGATGTGTCGTACCCCCGATTTCTTGTTACACTAGTCGATTACTACTCTAAGTGGCCTGAGGTTCTGGGCACAAATTCCCTTTCAACTGAGGATGTCATTAAGTTGTTGGACTGGTCTTTCAGTCGGGAAGGGCTCCCTGAGTTTTAGTGACGGATAATGGACCCCAGTTTGTCTCCAAACAAATGCAAGAGTATCTAAAGGAAAAAGGAGTATATCCGCCACGTGTTTTCGTCGAATTATTACCCTCAGCTAACGGCCAGATTGAACGGTTAACAGAGTTCTCAAAGAACATTTACAGGTAGCCAGACTTGAAGGCAAGGATGCTTCGAAAAGCATTACACAATTTCTTGGGTCGTATAGGGTCACACCACATTCAGTGACAGGTCTTTCTCTCAGCTTTTTTGCTGCATGGACGTCAGCCTCGTTCCAAAGTGGTATTAGCAACTTCAGGATACGTAAAAAGGCAGCAGAATCGGACAATTTCCTGCCTCATGTTCGGAATCAGTCTTCACGAAGCAGCATAAAGCTAAACAGTACTTTGACAGAAGGAAAGTGCGCAGCAGACCCGCATAAAGGTGGGAGATGTCGTGAAAGTAAAATTCCGTAAGCAAGGATTTCTGAAGTATAGTAAGCCGTTTGACAGTGCAAGCTCAGGTTGCACCTTTCACCTTTAAGCTCAGTGATGGAAAGATCTGGAACGCTTCAAAACTCACAGTCGTTCCGAAGGGAATCGAGGTTGGCTCAGCACCGTATTCCTTTGACAATGTTGAACTCTCGTCGAGGCATAAAGAGTTTTTGTACTCTTTGTCTAACTTGGACATTTGTGACAGTCAGTCCCCTAGTCTACAGTTGTCAGAAGGGACAAGCCCCAGTGTTCAGACAGACCCTGATCTGTCGGAGTTTTCTACCAGTGCAAGGTCTGAATCCATTGTCCCTCGGGAACCATTAGAATGTCAGGAAGAAAATAGTGAACACCAGATCCAAATAGCCATGTAGACAACACAAGGGAAAATGAGGGGGGCTTCTGTCGTCAAATAATGCAGTTCAACGTCTACGCGTCCGCGCCGTAAGACTAAGCAGCCTCAGTGGCTTCGCGAATATGTGCATAAGGGTATACTCGTACGGTTCATGCTTTGCGTCATGTTGAACGTGGTCATGTCTGTGTTGAATCGTATATCATCATTGAAAGTTTTTGGACGGGTTTTTTTTTGGGACTTTATAGAACTGTCGTGAGCGACTGATAGCCTGTTGTGTTGAGTCAAGTGAAGGAAGATGCAGACATTCTTCAAAGCACGGGAGAATGATGTGGAGTGTGCATTTAAGATGCTGTATGTATTTCGCAGAGTGTGCGAACTTCTTTTGCACGGGAAGATGATGTGGTGTAGTGGCGTATTTCGCAGAGTGTGCGAACTTCTTTTGCACGGGAAGATGATGTGGTGTAGTGGCGCCCTCTAGTGGAGCGCCCGCTCACTGTGTGCGTTTCGTTGTATTAATTGTAACTAGATGTCGTTGCTGTGGACGCACGTGACGGGTCACGTGCGTATGCGTCTCGGTGTCGTCTTGTCGAACAATAAACGTTCTCTTTGGCTCTGGTCTTGGTGCGAGCAGGCCGCACTCTTTCTTCTTGGGCTTGTGGGTGGGCCCGGCGGCCGGCCTTCGCTCCCGTCGCTGCCGAGGCCGCTCGCCGTCGCCCACGACACAACACCTTCGTCTTGCAACCATACATGCGGGCATCAATTTGCAGCGGGAATCGTGGTCATGATGATCATGATGCTGAAATTGGCGGTTATGTCGGCAGGGGCGCATAATGCTGGCAGGGGCGTAGCCAGGGGGGGAGCACACCAGGCCCGTGCACCCCCCCCCCCCCCTAATGCTTCGCGCCACGCTGGGTGCGGTTTAAGTAGCATGCAGAACCGCCTGGAGTCGCCTGTAGGCGCGGAACCGGCAGTTTCAAAACGTTCTTGTTCATATAAAGCTGAAAAGAAGGCTACGTCAACGTCTGATCCCTGTGCCCACTCAGATGCTGCATATGTCAACATATACAGTCCGGCTTGCTTTCGCGCCGGATACACCGCCAAGCGCCGGGAACCTTCCGCGAGCCGATTGAGGCATTCCCGCTGTTTCGCTGGCGGAACAGCACGGCCGGGAAATGGCGAACAGCAGAAAGCCGCATACTATTGGCGGTGAGCGCGAACACAGGCGGCGCTGCGAAGCGCGCCTCCGTGACGTCAGCTTAGGGATTCTCGCATTTGTCGTCTGCTTCACTCAGGATCGCTCTCCCTGCTGTTTCTTTGCGCTCGAATCAACGTCTGATGCTTGTCCGCACCAGAATTGGCGTGTGGGTAACTTTTTATACTAATAATAGGCTTAAAATCGCATACACTAGCTCATGGTGTCAATAAGTATAGTTTTGGATTACCGCTACGGGAGAAAGGACACATTGCCGGCGCCACCCCATTCCTTGCGAAGCCGGTCCTGTGCGGAGCGCGAAGAGTCGGAGCTAGGCGTCAGCTTCTCATGTAAGCATTCGAACAAAAGGAACAGTCAGCTGATAATAACCGACAACAGCGAAAATGGAAGACCAAAACAAATTCTAGGCCTTCAGGGCTGTCGGCTTTGGCAGAAGGCATCACGATTCCCGGTAATCATATGTAAGGTAAAACAGTTTTTGCAACCTACCAAACGCTCGAACGCGTTTTGTCACATCACTTTACGTTGTCAAGGCATGAAAGTTTGCCGACATGCACTATAGACTGCAAAAACTGTAGGTTGAGTTCCAAATAACCCAGTGTGTATATACGCGCGTGCTGATTCTATACCAGGCATCTAACCAGTATGGAGGTTTATTGAGCAAAACGAGTCACGTCTTCGTTAAATTTATAGTAACACATATATGTTTGTTAAGACCTGGAGGGATATTTCGGAACATTTTGCACAGCCATATCTTCCCGATATTCGGATATGCGTTATAGGAAAACTGCACTCAAGAGGAGGAGGAGGAGTAAGGGGAGGAGGGGAAAACTTTGTTTAACAATTAAATCGATCTGGTTAGTGGGCCGGGTCCTCAGTCCAGGACAAGAGAGTACAACAACAAACGAACATTTATTGAGCTGAGAGTAAAAGTAATTTTCTTCAAATCATAGAACGCCATCCCGAGTAGAATAGGATTTGTTTCTTCGCGCCTGGAAGGGTTTGAAAAGCAATAAAGAGCTACTTGGAATTCTTCTTCGGTTTTCGAGTCTTGTAATATATGCAGGTATACTATTTATTACGTTAGTTAGCGAGTATATCATGCCTTCAACACCGTAATCATGTCATCATTGTTCGAGTTGAGAGTCAGTTCGTTATGATAACGATATAATTACGATAGAAATTCGGAGCACAAAGCCGCCTTCGAGTACTGTGGACCACGTTGTTTAGGGCGCGATCGCGGTGGCGTAGCACAAACCTTCTCATTGTATTTGCATGTGAATAAACAAAGCACGCTGCGGATATGCACCTTCTTGCACGCAGCCGTAATGAAAGCCAATTTGTGAAGAAGGGAATGTATGCCATACAAAATGAAGGAAATATCCACACGACCTTTGTGAGGCTCCCAAACATCCCGAAACCTCCTAATAAGAAGTTGGTGACGGCGCAGAAAAATTAATGCGTTGGGCAGAAAAAAAAAGCAAGAAACATTAATCCGATACAAGACAACAACGAAAGAAACAGAAGAAAGCCGCTTTATTTCCTGCTGTGCGATGAGCGTGTAGAGGCCGCTGCTTGGTACGTAGTATTAGACTGTTGAGTCTTCATAGGAGCATCTCAAAAATACTGCAGGGAAGCCTACGCATTTTGAATACTTATCGAGAAGCTCTGATCGCTGATCCTCGCGAATAAGCAAGAAAGGACGAGTTACACACGATCTTCTGACCGATACTCTGAAGAAAGTTGTTCTCTATCTCTTCGTGTGTTGCAAACTTGTGGGGGATACAGCTTCAAATTATTCAGATGCGTCAGAAGCTGGCAAAATAACTGAGTCGCTAGAAATACGCTTTTTAACGCACTACAGCAACGAAGCGGGCGATTTCTAGCCCAGGCACTGTTGCCCCTCACAAGCGGAGTGTAGCAGACGACAGCGGCGCGAATCCCTAAGCCGACGTCAGAGCCAGGGGGCGCCACTCAAAGATCTCACCGCCAATAGGAAATACATGTGGTCTGGACTTCAGCGTGTCATTTCTTGTATTTGCACTGGTACAAAGTGGAATAACATGACAGAGCATGTCACTGTGTTTTGTTCAGTCAACTATCAATCCTTGATATGTTTATTTTTCTAGCGACATTGCATTTCATTGACTATTGCAGTTCCATAATTTCTGCTATATGAAAAGCATTTCTTTGCCCCATCTTGTATTTCCTCCACATCAACAAAAGTGTACAATTCTCTTTATTGTGGAGCTTTGTTTTTTTGGCACTATTCCATTGTTTCTTTGACCCCCCTCTTCCCCTCTTGGTTAGAATCAGCATTCTGTATTTGCTTAACAGGAATTTTACTGAAGTCATGTCTGTTCTAATTAAACGGCTAGAAATAGAACAAAATTTAAGAAACGCGTGCAACAAGCTCAAATTTAACAGCAGTGCAATAAGATGTTCCGCTAAGCCTAAATTTCACGTTATTAGCACAAAAAATAAGAAAAAGGCGATTACGACTTAAGGACGAAGACGCACGTTTGCTAGCTTCACCGCCAAATATACGAAGGTGCTGCACGTACAGTCCATGGAGTGCGATTCGATGCTTATCGCGGGAAAGCTACTCTTTCAAAGAAGCAGACAGAACGCCAGCTTTAGCAAATATTCCATGCCAGTTTCGTTATTGTCGGCGTAGATAAAAGGAAACCAAGTCTGTGCTTGATAACAACGAATGTAAAGCTTGAAACCCAAAGGGTACGGCAAGTCAGTCGTTGGGGTCATTGTTGTAGCATGGAACAGCCAACAAGGGAGATAAGAGTGCGAAATCTTGATTTTCATGGTTCCGAAACGAAACCGTAGGCCGCCTACGGTTTTGTTTCGGAAACATGAAAACTAAGATCTCGCACTCTTGCCCAAGCGTGCCACCGTCCTACGAGGGCGGGGACACGCTTGGCCGCTCGATGCTGGTGCGATAACCTTCAAATCGTGCTCGACTGTACTTCATAGCTGATAAGAAAACTTATTAGTCCCTTTCCTAAAGGAAAATCTAAAACACGCGAATCTTGATATTAAAGGGACCCTGCAACACTTGCCATCGACTACTAGTAATGTATTTTGGGATAAAGTCTATTGTCCTAGAAATCTCTCCTTCCCGCAAGAATTACGAAAATCCGTTCACAATTAACGAAACTACGCGCGATGAGAAATCGCGCGTAATCGTTCCCTCTCTACTCGACCGCAGGCAACGCGACGAAAGCTGCGCGCTCTCTCTCCCAGAGAGGGAGGCGGCTCGCGGCGTTCTCTTCGGCGGCCTTCGATATATCACATGCCGGGTAGTTTTTTTCTCCTTTTTTCTCCGCAACGCGGAGGGGCCTATTTCCGGTTTGGTGCCACAAAAAAGCAGGCATGGGTGCCTGCTCGCAAGTGCGCGCTCAGGCTGTATAGCGTTTTTTGAAGCAATAAACGTTTATATAGTCGAGTGGGTCCCGTTGAAAGGGAAGTATTGAGCTCATCACTCAAACTCCGCGCGCACTCAAACACAAAAGAAACGGCAAAACTGTGCCTACAGGTTCAGGCATAGAGGAGGTTCGTACACAGCGATGACGACGACGGAAATGGGAGAATCTACCCGCGAAGTTGACCAGTGACAGCAGCGATCGGGCAGCCATGGCCTATGTGACGTCCCTTAGGCCATGCATAATGAGGACAACTGAAGAGAGAGCGGTTTGTTTTTCCGCGTCTTTCACATCGATTTGCTGCGCTCACCGCTTCACGTGCACGTGTATATTTGGCTCAGGTATTACTGGCAGTGTAATCTAAACGTTGCGCAGGTTTACTTGCACTGCTCAAAGAGTGTTGAGGGTCCCTTTAAACACCCAGTGTTGGCCTCCACTTCCGCTTGACGAACTTCGGGGACCGCGCGCCACTCACGAGCACATTCGTGATCACGCTCATGAGCGCGTGCCCATATAACCACCTGCTCTACAAACGAACGAATCACCCGTGGCCTACCCATAGACCGGCGAACCGGAATTTAGGTCATCATGACCATCATCATGTAAGCTCCTTGAGGTGGGCTTTACTGTTAGCGCTCAGCGTACACAAATCGCATGTTAAGTCAGTTATTTCAAGCTTGTTTGAAAAACAACGCGCAAGAAGCCTTGCCTACATTTTTCCCGCTCCCATCTTTTGGTCGACCGCGGGCCCCCCTTCCCCCCGAAAAAAATTCCTGGCTGCACCCCTGAATGCTGGTACCAACATGAAGTTTGCAATGCAGTGATTGAGCTGAGACTAATAGTACAGCCTACCGCTGCTCAAAAGCACCAACCACGGATGCACGATTCCTCGTGGCGCAGGCGTGTGCGGTCTGCCCGAGGACCTGGGGCCGTGCCGCAACTACTCGGGAACTGGTTCTTCAGCGTGGCCGACGGCCGCTGCACCCGCTTCTGGTACGGCGGCTGCGAGGGCAATGGCAACCGCTTCAACTCCCAGGAGGAGTGCGAGGACACCTGCGTCAAGCCACAGGGGCCCGGTGAGAGCTGCTCCACACTGGCGCTCTCCGCAAGGACACGTTGTGGCGGCTGCCTGTCCTCCTCTCTGCAGTGAGGAAAGGCAGTGAAACGGGAAGCAATTTTCGCTCAACTCGCTGCTACCCTTGGTTCAAATTTTACTTGCGACGCCGTCTACCCACCTTCGAAATGTAAACAAATCGCAACGAAACTGAAAAAGAAGGGGTTTCCCATGAACATACCAGATGGTGTCAGTTGTCCGAAAGGCGCGGTTTTTACTTTTTACTGGAGGTTTGAAATGATCGTTCACCCGTGAACGATGGCCTATGGTGTGGTCACGAAAGAGTTAAATCGTAAGTGGCAATTTTGTGCACTGTAAAACAACAGTAGCGCAAAAACTGCGAGTGGAATGTTGGTGAAAACAGGGCTTTAAGTTTCGTATATTGCCAGCATGTAAAAAGGGGGGAGGGAGCAAGTAGAAGAGAGGAGAGAAAAGCGGAGGAGCAGACATGTTGACATCAGTAAAAATATCTAATAAAGGTTCCCAAATAGAGGGAACAGTTACTGTTGCGCCAATTCGAACACGAAGTCTGTTCAGTTATAAAACACCAAAGTGTTGCTGCTCACAAAATTTTGTAGGAATATGTCGCAGTGAGAGTGTGACTATTTTGACAAATGGAGGTGCCCAGTTGTATTTAAAAGGAACCCAGACTTTTAATAAGTGATTCAGTGGTCCAGGAGCAACTTAGACGGCTGACTATGAGAGCAGCAGCCATGAACATGGTTGCCCTGAACGCTTTGAAACACTCACAGTTTTGGCTTTGTTTACGTGGAGCTCAAGAGTTTCCCTTGTTTTTGGGTACCAGGCAGCTCTTTTTGTGTGGCAATCAGATGTTGTCTTTTTGCTGGCATGGAAACCCTCGCTGAAGAGACAAGTTTTTGTGAACCTGTTTCTGTCGCAGACGCGTGCCTGCTGCCCAAGGTGATCGGTTCGTGTGACGGCCAGTACGAGCACTGGTACTTTGACACGGCCACCCGTTCGTGCGTGTCCTTCATGTACGGTGGCTGCCTGGGGAACAACAACCGCTTCACCAGCAAGGACCTCTGCGAGCAGACGTGCCTGCACCAGGAGACGCTCGGTGGGTCTCCCCTCCACTCCCCGTTTATGAAAGTTATTTTAATTGGGTTTGAGGCTATGTTTGAGTTCAAGCTGGGCTTGCAGGCTACCTGTGGAGTTGCTGTCTACTAAGAGTCTAATTTCAAACACCAGTTACCCGAGAGGTCTCTAAATTCATTTCGTCCTTTATCAAAAAGAACTCAACATTGCGTGAAGTCAGCTTTCAACAAACGGGTCCCTAAAGTAGCACCATTACACGGACAACAGAGTTGTAACCACTAAACTGAGTGCCTAACCCATGGGAGACAAGCTCAAGTTGAGTGTTCTTGTACTGATTCTACTTATGCCCTTAGCTTTTCCTTTACATCAAGTGATCACATGGGTATTTTGATCAAAACTATTTTAACGACGGTATTATGACGATGAAAATTGGGTGAAATTGTAGTTTAATCGCTATATTGTCGATAGAAATTTGCTTGTTGTGTAAAACGATTACATTCAAGTTTATTCAGACTTTTATATTTCATTTTGGAACAGCTTTTGTAAAACAACTGCTGAGTGATGCAGATGAACAAGCACCCTGCCGTCACAAACCAAGGAGTGCGATAAGACTGCAGTGTTTTTCTTTGGTCTTAGCAGAAGGACGACCATTTGAGTTCAAGCTTGTCAAGGCTACCTATTTTTCTGTTCTACCTTCAGAGCCCACATTTCAAACGGTTAGTTCTGCTACAGACCTCTAAAATGATAATTTTAGTCTTATGGCACTCCTTGACTTGTGCATTCACGTACCATGTCCAGCTGCAAACAACTCCAGCAGTTTATTTTCAGACAGCTGTCAAAAATCTAATGCAATTCTGAATAAATTTGAGTATAAGCCATTTTACACAAAAAAGTTTTATATGTACATCAGAGTAAAAACTGCATATGTCCTCACTGTTTCATCATAACTGTAAAAGCTTTTTTTTGTTTTAGACCAGTGTGACCCCTTATGCGCGTCTGTGGTAAAGTCAACAAATCCTGTTTCAATTATGCTGCATCATGACTCGGTACTTGATGACATTCCGAAGCCGGAACTGCTTTTGTAAAGTGTAAACATCCCATCAAGGGATCACAAGAAATAGCACGCTTACATCAAATTACAGGTAGATCGGTGCAAGCTGAAGCGTTCGACAGCGGGCCGATATTTTGGGTGCGTTGGTTTCCAGCAGTGATGACAGGTTTCCAGCCCTCTGCATTACTTTACAAATTTTGGTAGGGAGTCAAGTTCATTCAGTGGCCGTTTTATGACCACCATTTGCTTTATTATACAGTATGATGTTTGCCTAGCTCTGAGAAATATTTGTACACGTGTAAGTCAGGACTGATTGTATCGTTTTCTCCTCGTTAGTTGGGGATGGTCTTCACCTCGCTGGCGTAATGAGTGGGATGAGGAGGTCATCCTTGATGACAGGCACTTGTAGATTATTAGGAAGTAGAAGAGAATGACTTGCCCTTGTTCCAGAAGAAAAGACAGATTGTGTTATGTGTCATCACCTGCCATTGTATTTTATGCCCTTGCCGATTTGTTCGAGAAAATTAACCTGTAAATGTCCCTGTTCTTTTTTTTCCCTCTTATTTCCCGCAAGACCCGTGCGAGCTGTCAGTCTCTCCGGGACCGTGCAGGGGGTCGTTTCCGCGGTTCTACTACGACCGGCAGGACAACCGGTGCAAGCAGTTCACGTTTGGTGGTTGCCAGGGCAACTCCAACAACTTCGCCACAGAGGAAGAGTGCTCGGAGCGATGTGTCAGGCTCAGCGCTCACGGTGAGCTGCTCCTTCGCTGGGCTCACTTGCCCTGGGAGCATTTTTGGGCCACGTTTGCAGACTGGCCATGTTCGTGTGAGTCTTCCAGGCTCCAGCCATGTTTGAACACGAGGAGAGAGGCTCTTCCTTTTGAAGGGTTTAATTATACTCCATATTTCTCACGTGCCATTGACCAAACGGACAATAGCTAGTAGATTTGATAAAGTAATCACACTGATCCTCGTAATACTGGCAACTGACATGTATGTAATGGCCATATGCACCGAACTGTACAAGTTGATTGATTGATTGTAGGGTTTAATGCGCCGACGCAACGCAGGCGATGAGGTGCGTTGCAGTGGAGGGCTCCGGATTAATTTTGCCCACTTGGGGATCTTTAACGTGCGCCGAAATCTCGTACACACGGGCGTTTTTTTGCTATTAATGTTCAGTCTTTTTGCAATGCTTCTTTTCCGAGATTCCCATCACCACACTTGCACACAATGCCTCTAAGACTAATGTGGCACACTACCAGTTACCATGCGGAGGGGCAGAATGCACTTTGTTGTTTAGTTGGCACCTGCTCACCCCGTTGCAACGAGAACATGAACAGGGAACTATCACTTGGGTGACTCACTAGTTCGAGCAGCAGTGCATTCTAGATGTGACCAATCACTGGACCTTTGAGCTTTTTAGCTATCTTGCATTGTTACTCATTGTTACTAGAATAACGGCCTCTTCTAATTGATGTTTCTTATTCACAGCCTTGGGACTAAAGACTGTGCACTCCACTACTTTCTAGAAGCATGGAATTGAGATCGCAAGGTGCATTAGTGCAGCACCAGTGCCACCCTGAGCCTCCTCCCAATCTATGCACTCGGCCTTCCGTCCCCTGTCATTGCAGAGATCTGCATCCTGTCCAAGGAGGAGGGCCAGTGCCTGTCGACGGTCCCCAAGTGGTACTACGACTACCTGGAGGAACGCTGCAAGGAATTCGTCTACACGGGCTGCCAGGGAAACCGCAACCGCTTCGACACGCGCCAGCAGTGCGAGCGCATGTGCAACTCCACCAGGGTGGCCGGTACGGTCCCGTCCCGACTCTTCTCCCCCCACACTCCTCTTTCTGTCGTGGCATAGAACCATCCGACAACGTTTCGCCCTCCTTTGGTTTCTGCTCACAATTCTAGGGCAGGTTTCACCAGTAATCTGGGGCCAGCCTAGAACATTAAAAATTGTGGTTGATTCCTCTGTCATAGGAACCGGTAAAACACGAAAGTGAAATGTGCAGCGAAATCGGCAGCTGAGCATGATTTGAGGTCGGCGGCTGTCTTCTTGGTGTCTGTGCTTGGCGCGCGACTCCTGCCTGTCGCGGTCGCTTCGGCACAGGTTTACTGGCGTCATTTCCTGCGACGGATATGACGTCAGTGAATCTTGGTGTATCCGGCATAAAACACTTTTGTGTTAAATATAAAACCCGAAAACGAAGAGCCCTAAGTATAACGTACTCTTTAGTTCTAAGGTTGCCCTTCCCCGCAAGAAGACCCTGTGTACAGGGGTGCACCCTTTACAGGCCGCTTGCTTTGTTGTACTGGCGTCATTTTCGTGACGGATATGCGTCACTCAAATGTTTGTGTATCCGGAATAATAAAACACCTTCGTGTTAAAACTGCTCAGAGCCCACAGTAGTGCAGGTTGCTCTAATATACAGTACTACTGTAGCTTAAAAGTTTGGGAGGCCAGTGCTAAAGACGGAAGGAAGGGGGAGGTGTTGTTTACAATTAACCACATCCTTTGGCATGATGCATTTGCAAACAAAATGTGCCCCATTCATGCGAGCGTTTTCACATCACAACATTGCCAGTGGCCTTTTCATCGCCCACCATCAAAGGTTTTGATCTCGATGCTTGCAGCACACAGAACGGGATTCACAAGAAGAGTGGGACGATGATCCCTCTCCTGAGAGAGCCAAAGTGGGTGACTCTTTGTTCCTAGCCAATCCGAGGAGTTTGCCTTAATCGTGAATGCACCAAAGCACCCAGCATCAAGCATGCTTACGTTCTCACAACTTCCTACTGCCAGAGAGGAAGGAAACCCTCTTCCCCACCCTGTGGTTGTTGCTGCCTGCAGTGTCCCGAGACGTGTGTGCCCAGCCCAAGCAGGAGGGCCCCTGCGGTGGGGCCATCGTGCACTGGTACTACAACATGGCGGCCGGCCGCTGCGAGCAGTTCTACTACGGAGGCTGCCAGGGCACAACGCCAACCGTTTGAGAACAGGCGCGACTGCGAGCGTGCCTGCATCTCCTCTGGGGGTCAGTGCCCTCTCTCCTTCTCTTCTTCACCTCTTGCAATTGGATGCACTTGGATTGGATCCAAACTGGATTGGATCCCCTCCAGATTGGACCCAGATACCGTATTTACACGTTTGTAGGTCGACCTTTTTTTTCAAATTTGACAATCCAATGTTGGGGGGGGGGCGACTTAGAATTGAAATCGAACTTTGCCACGTTACTGCTAGTAACGGCAAGAGGAATGGGAAATCGGGGGTGCTACGAGGTGGGGACATCTTTGCACCCTCGTTCCATGGTTATGGTCTAGCGTAGCGTATTAATTTACCATTGCATACATTCTGGCGTCAATAAAGGTGATGCTGACTTTGAAAGTTGGCGTTCCTGATCTGTGCCCTTTGTCCACCGTACGAGAGACTAACCTCCCACCATCGCGTTCGGAAGTGTACTGAACGCATGTGATATGATTGTGGGCTACGTTTGCACCGCGCATTGAATCAAGAGATTCGCTAATACTCATTTTGTTTATTAGAAACGAACACAATGCGCGTAACGTACTCGCTAATAAAAGGTAATCGCGCGCCCTCCTGCTTCCGTCAGCCGCCATGTTGTTTGTTTTGGGTCACGCGGCAGTGGCCGCTGCCGGTGCAATTTGAGGGATGCAATTTTGGGGGGGGGTCGACCTACACTCGAGTCGACTTACAATCGTGTAAATACGGTAGGTTGACAGTTTTGAGGTCCACTACTCCAACGGTTTGAGGGTTGTTTTCAACGATAACGCCCAGCCTAGGCGTGACGAAAAAGAGGTCTCGGTCACATGAAGATTAGATGAGTAGGCTTTGGGAGGGCAGTCTTAGGGGGAGGGGGCCAACAAACTGGAAAAGGATCCAGGTGGCAGAAGACTGTGGGAGGAGGTCACCTTTGCCATTGGTTGCTACACTTCATAGAAGAATGAGATGGCTGTTGTGCGGCTGGGCACTGGCTGCAAACCATGGACAGAACATGCTTCCCGGTGTTTGTTCGCATTCTAGTTCTTTTGAAGTAAAAATAAACCCTGCATTTGTTTTTCTTGATTTTTTTGTCAGCCATGTTTTTAAATTTTTTGGCAGAGGTTCAATTTTTTGTTTTATATCACCCAGAATCATAACTTGGCCCCCTGCACTAGCCGTCCTCATTTCCTTCCACTGATTTTGCTTCAACTCTTGCTTACCCATTTTAGTATTCTTTTTTGCATATCTCCGAACCACTTTTTGGTACTGTTTGCCCCAGATGGCCTTGTGCCGCAAAAAATCCAACCATCATAATCATCATCATGGAGTTTTTATTGACTAAGCAGCTGGCGTCTTTTTGTGTGCGTTGAGCTGAAAGCGCATTTTCGTCGTGACAATTCGCGTTACCCGCTGCCACGTTGCCGTCCCAGGCCGCAACGTCTGCATGCTGCCCCAAGAGGCCGGGAACTGCGTGGACTTCCGCGAGAGATGGTACTACAACGCGGAGGAAGGCCGTTGCCACCGCTTCTACTACGGCGGCTGCGACGGGAACGCCAACAACTTCGGCTCGCACCTCGAGTGCGAGCAGGTGTGCAGGCAGCCTGCTCCCACGGACGTCGCAGAGGAAGAGTTCCGGCTCGGTGAGTGGGAATGGGGAGTTTCTGAGTGGCGTTTGATGGGATTGGCTGCATCACTTCCACGAGAAGGGACGAGGTGATCACTAAAGGTAGTCACCAGTTTTGTTGCCCCACAGCTCACTTTAGTGTGTCCTCAGGCTCCTACTATGTCTGTAGTGCTAATGTGGAAAAATTGAATTCAACAAATGTCCATCATTGTCATCATTGGAGGACCGAGAGAGGAGGTGAAAAACGAGGGGTGGGAAGTAAAAGATGATAGAGAGTTCGAAGTAGGAGCAACAAGGAACACTTACCTTTTGACAACATTTGCCAGTGAGGCAAGCACATACGGGGCCAATTTTTTCACAGAAAGACGTCTTCCGTCGCAGCGTTCCTTGCTGAAATGCAAGTTTAGCGCCACCTTCAGCTCATTCAGTCACCCCACAGGCGTGGCTAACTTCTTGGCAGACAAATATCGGTATTCAATCGCCCTTCCGCAATCTCTGCAAACTCCGCCCAGCTCAACGGCAGCTCTCTGGTTGTTTCTTCCCGACAGAGTTCTGCTTCATGGCCAGCGAGGCTGGCCCCTGCAGGAACATGGAGGTGCGCTGGTTCTACGACAAGGAGGACGGTGTTTGCCGCGAGTTCTACTACGGCGGCTGCCAGGGCAACCGCAACCGCTTCAGGACGCACCGCGAGTGCGAAGAGAAGTGCTACCGTGCAACAGGGTGAGTGCAGCAATGGAAAGAACGCTTCACATCTCCGAGCATGGGTCGACTGAGGGAGTGCACTGCAAATGTGGGTGCGCATTCTATTTCTGGACAGAGGTGCCACTGCCACCTTGTTCTCTTTTCTCTTCAAGAACCAGTAAAAATTGGTGGTTCTTGCCAAGTTCAGGTATATTTTTTAAATTCCCTGGGTGTACACTGGAACCCCGCTGGCACGTCCCCCAGACTACAACGACCCGCTTTTACGACGGATCACCGCGGTCCCGGCAAACTCCCATAGAAACAATGCATTAAAAACACCGATGATATGACGGACGGGTGTACGCGGTCCGTAGCGGTTCCTGGTGCAGATAAACTGGCGCTTTTCACCATATTTTACACCACTTGCTATCTCGTCGCGACTTCATTCTGACCACTGTTTGACACTGCTTGATGTGCAAAGGTCCGCACGAAGGCGAGACCAATTGCTGAAAAGACGCAAGCAAACAGGCAGGTACTCGTTAGCGGGAGTTAACCTTCATCGGCCATACGCGGCAGCAGTACGCCAACGCGCCAACTATGAGAAGCCATAGTTCAGAGATATCTGCTAGCGAAACGACAGTTTAGACTCGTGTGAAACAGTGTAAGCAGTTTACGAATGCTCAGTTTAGATTAAACGCAGTTGCTTCTGCCTGCACCACTCGCCCGCGTTGATGACTGAAAGTTTGATCATGTTGATCAGTCGTATCAGAGATCGGACATCTCCCGTTCAGTTGCAGGGCGGGTTTCATCATGGGCGCCGATGTTATAGCTTTATCTGACCCTTTGCAAGCCCGCTCTATGCCGACATATATTGCAGATGAGGGAGAACTGTGATTGGCTTCTTACCGACTTACTGAAAACGTCACTATCATCGAAGTTGAGGATGGAGAGCCTCGGTGAAACTGTGACGTCATGTGTTTTTCCTATTTTGCGATATCGGGCAACGAACGGGTAGGCATTGTTTGTTTATCAAGGTTCCACGTTATATAAGACACACACAAAACAAACCATTTTTTGGAAAATCTCTTCACAACCTATTTAAGCTCTACCTGGAGGGGAGGAAAAATACTGTGGATTCAAAATGGCAGCTAGGCTTTTAACCATTCACAACCGGGACCTTGTTTCAATTAAGCTCTACCTAGAGGGAGGCAAAAAATACTGTGGATTCAAAATGGCAGCTAGGCTTAACCATTCACAATAAAGCTGGGAATCTTTGGGGATTTGTCATCACTACCTTGTAGTTAACATAAGCTACTGTGCAAGCTGGGGTGATATACTTACTAGGTTTTACTCTAATAGTCTTGCTTTCTTGCCTATCATTGTCCTTGGCCTCATCTGCCTAACTGTTCTCCAGGGTCCAAAAGTCTGAAGCCTACATCGATGATTGTGCTTTCTTTCTTTCTTTTGTTTTCAAATTAAAGGTAATTTTTTTTCAGGACGCTCCGGGTGTAAAAATTTGAGGAATACCTGACTGGTCCTCTGCTTCTTATACAATTCGTTCATAGCAGTAACCTCTTCAGTGAGGTGTCGACACACAACAGAATCTAAGATGATGGAGTGGAATATATAACCCGAAACGGGGACACAAATGTCAACATTTTGCCGGTAGAACATAGCCCGGAACTCTTTCCAATGGTGCTTCTCATGTTATGCTGCCCAAGATGTAGTACTTGGCTATAAGTCATAGCAGTAATGACAATGAGGCAGAGATGGCCGGGGTGATATGCTGACGGAAAAGCTTAGCATGCAGTAGACGTGCACGTCTTATTTTTTTTACTTAAGGGCACAGGGTAAGTCGAAATTTAAAAAAAGGACTTTTTTTCTTCCCAATTATGGAAGTTTACCTCCTTATGCACATTTTTTTACAATCACACTTATCTTAGCAGTTTGTATTTCCGGCTCAAAAACAGTTTTTCTATAAGCAAGTAGTAAGTGACCACATCCCATGTTAGAATGTGCTCCGTGTTTATTTGTTAATTTTTCTATCAAGGAACTCCCAGCTCCAGTTCAAAACACTTTCTGGAACCAACTGTATTAAGAAATTGCTTGGCAACCATTGCATAGCTGATTTTCAAGCCAAGGCAATCCAAAGACGCTGTGCACATTTGTTCCACATTTGTGCCTCTGAGCATGCGCCAAAAATGTCTTTCTTGGGCTTCACACTCTATAGATTGCAACGTTGGATGCTGTTCTTTCATTCAATGATGGTGCATCCCATTATCAAGCATTCGAAATAATTCGGATTGAACCCTGGGCAACAACACCACCATCAAGTGGCTGAAAGAGGTTGACCACAAGCAAAAATACTTTGCAAACAGAGCTGCACGACAGCTACCAAATAGGCAAGGTATGGCAGACGACAGGCTGGAAAGCGAAAAAATGACTGCGGTGATGACGTAGCTGGTGCATACGAAATAAATGACTCTAGTGTTTTGCGGCAGAAAGGTATTGTTTTTCACCTGTTTTCTTACTTTAAAACTCAGTTTTCTCTCAAAACGGTGGTTTTTAGTACCTTGTGTCATTATTTCGTATATCTTCCAGGATAACCGGCTGATTCTTTTTTCCTGTCATCTCCATAAGTTGTCACAATCTACCGTGCTAAAGTTGAAAACATGCACGTAACGGTTTTTTGTTATAGTATTTTCACTATACAAATTAAGCCAAAATGTAGGTACTGGCAGAAAAAAATGAGTAAAAGTTTTAATTAATCTGATTTTAGTAATTCTGGTACAGTTAAAAAAGCCCAAAATTTGAAAGAAAATTATGCATGCATTGTGTAGATTCCTTTAGTAGGTGCCGAGAAAAATGTACCTCAAAATGGACAAAAATGTATGGGATGCTTCATTTGCTGTATTGCTGGGCTGCTTATCAAGGGATTCTTAACTGTGTCCTCTGTGTCCCAGCACATAAGTCTTAATGTTTTTACGCTTGCAGACAAAAAACAGGGCAGGAGACACTTGTCCTACCTAATAGTATTCATTGAGAGGATGGTCCACTGTATTTGACTGCCCGAGCCCAACCAAGTGAAACTAAATGATGATGATGATGATGAGTACTTATGTATGCGTTCTTTTATGTACACAAATAATCAACAAGCATGCCCGTGAGTTCTGACTCTCTCTCACGTGGAAGTGGCTGTGATGAATTGAGGGTCTCGATTGGGGATGTCGACGCAGTTTTCTGTTCCATAGAATGGGCAGTCTGTGACAATGCTCAAGGAAATATGGGTTTGGCCAGCAAGAGATGTCTGTTCAGTGATGAAGTTTGAGTAACCGGTGTCAACGTAGCACATAGCTTACAAACAGAGCTGGAAGAAGTGATGGGTGGTGTCGTAGTACATTTAGATTCATATTGTTCTTGGCTGGATTCCACCATCCAATGACAACAGGCAACCCATAATGGGAAACTGGCTGTGAATAAGGTTAGTCTAGTGGAGACTGGTGCAGAAAAGAAAGGCAGTGCCCAGAACCGATAAAGGCAGATAGCTGAGGACAAGAACTAGCCTGTTATTGGCTGGGTGCGGTGTTAAGAGGACAGTGACGAATGATAGTCAACGACACTCTACATCGGGATCATATGGGTGGAAAGTCTAGCAGAACTGTTCCATGTTTGGGTGGTAACTAGGTCTGGTTTTGTTATCTGGTTTCGAAATTTATGGTACCTGTGCAAGAATCGAACAGGGATGTTTGACCACAGTCACTTAGAAAGGTATGAGGGGGTCCTGGATGTGAACCAGTGCTCCTGTTAAGGAATGCAGCAACTATGCTGCACAACCACCTGCACGCAACATGAGACATGGTCCCAAGGCCTGGCGATACTAGTGAGTTGTCTTATTGATGCTCGAAAGCACTGGAGTCCCCAAGTTATTTTTAAATGTGTGTTTCTGGGTCGCCTTGATTGGGCAATTTGAACACAGGCATTCCAGACCCGACACGTTGTTTGTTCCCTGGTGCTATTCCCCTTGCAGACCTGTGGCACCCTGCCCAAGGTTGCGGGTTCGTGCAGCGGCAAGTTTGTCCAGTGGTTCTACGATCCGAGACGGACCGGTGCACCGAGTTTGCCTACAGCGGCTGCCAGGGCAACGCCAACCGCTTCAACGATCGGGAATCCTGCGAGGGCCGCTGCCGCAAGGGGGCCCCACTGCCCACCGAGCAGCATGTGGACCGTGTCACGCCACTTGGTGAGCCTGTGTCCGGAATGGCTATTTTTTCTGGTGCTTTGCATTTATCACAGCGCCAGTTGCCCCTGCGGCCAATGGCCGACGGTAGGTATTGACCATGTGTATTTTTAATTGGTGCTCCAGACGTGCAAAACACAAAATATGCACAAGTGATTGAAGGAGGATAACACAGCAAAGAGCTTGTTCATGATGCCCTCCTGCATCTCTTTTTGAAATTTTGTGCTTAACACATCTGGAATGGATCAGCAACTCAACCAAACGTCCCCCTCAATTTGGGCTCCTGGACTGAGGAACCACATTGGATTCTCTTGGAGATAAAGCCCGTTT
The DNA here is from genome assembly GCA_013339765.2 of Haemaphysalis longicornis. NCBI lineage: Eukaryota > Metazoa > Arthropoda > Arachnida > Ixodida > Ixodidae > Haemaphysalis > Haemaphysalis longicornis. The sequence continues at coordinate 38,013 of JABSTR010001432.1, read as the reverse complement.
ATTACTACTACTATTTCCCTAACAAAATGTGTTAGTGGGTGAGCCGTGGCAGAGCTTTGGTCGTGGTGGAAAACAACCCAAGCTCAACACTGTGCTATTGACGTGTCAGCCATGCGAGCACCAACTCAAACCAAATGCCCTCCTCAATTTGGGCTTCTCGAATGAGTAACCACACTAGTTTCTCTGCGACATAAAGCCCTTTTTATTACTAGTACTATTTCCCTAACCCAATGTGCTAGCGGCTGAGCTGTGGCAGAACTTTGGTCGTGTGCTTTAAAATAAAACAATTCACGTTCAACACTGCTACTGACGTGTCAGCAATGCGAACGCCAACTCAATCAAAAGGCATTCTTAAATTCGGCTCCTGGAATGAGGAAAGACACAGATTTCTCTGCGACACAAGCCCTTTTTACTACAACTATTTTCGTAACTCAGTGTGCTAGTGGCTGAGCTGTTTCAGAGCTTTGGCCGTGTGAAAACAACCTACGCTCCACACTGCTACTGACGTGTCAGCAATGCGAACGCGAACTCAACCAAAAGTCCTCCTCAATTTGGGCTCCTGGAAAGAGGAACCACACTGTTTTTTTTGCGAGTATAAAGCCCTTTTATTATTGCTACTATTCCCAAACCAAGTGTTCTAGCGGCTGAGCTGTGGCGGGGATTTGGACATGTAAAAACAAAGCATGCTCAACGCTGTGCTACTGACGTGTCAGCAATGCGAGCGGCAACTCAACCAGAAGTCCTCAATTTTGGCTCCTGCACTGAAAAACAGCACTGGTTTTTTTTTTTTGCGAGATAAAGCCCTTTTATTACTACCATTTCCTAACCAAGTGGGCTAGCGGCTGAGCCGTGGCAGAATTTTGTTCCTGTAAAAACAACTCACCGCTGAGCACTGTGTTACTGGCTTGTCAGCAATAGGGGCGCCAACTCAACCAGATGTCCTCCTCAATTTGGACTCCTGGTCTGAGGAACAGCAGTGGTTTCTCTGCGAGATAAAACCCTGTTATTACTATTACTATTTCCCAAGCCAAGTGTGCTAGCGGCTGAGACATGGGAGAGCTTTGGTCGTGTCAAACCAAATCACTCTAAACACTGTGTTACTGACGTTTTATCAATGTGAGTGCCAACTCAACCAAAAAAGCCTCCTCAATTTGGGCTCCTGGACTGAGGAACACCAGTGTCTTCTCTGCGAGATAAAGCGCTTTTATTACTGGCTACTATTTCCCTAACCAATGTGCTAGTGGGTGACCTGTGGCAGAGCTTTGGTCGGGTCAAAACAACTCACGCTCACACTGTGCTACTGACATGTCAGCAATGCGAACGCCAACTCAACCAAAAGTCATTCCTAATATGGGCTCCTGGAATGAGGAACTACACTGGTTTCTCTTGGATTAAAACCCTTTTATTACTACTACTTGTTCCCTAAGCCAGTGTGCTAGCGGCTGAGGCTGTAGGAGAGCTTTGGTCGTGTCAAAGCAACCCATGCTCATCACTGGACGCAGCATAGTCCGCCGTAGTGGCGCTGCCACTCAGTTCTGTCTCGCACCTGCCGTGTGTCTTCCTTCTTCTTCAGCACGTGGCGTAGTTGGTAGGGCACTGTTGGTTGGTTGGTTGCTCCACGAGGCATCCTTTCTTTTGTTCTTTGTAGCCGGGCGCGTGCAGGGCCGGCCGCGCCGTGACATTAGCCCCCTCCCTAAGGCGCATCGTCCCGATGCGCAAAAAGGGAGTCTATGTGTCGGGCACCTTGGGCGTAATTACAGAATGTTACCTTATATAGTATGGCTTCAGGCGAACTACATGAACCGCTCCGGGTCGAAACTGGCGACGTGCCTGGAAAACATGGCTGGAAGGTACGACCTAGTACGTAACGTCGCATAGTCGTCTCAACACTTTATAAGGCTCGAAGTATCTTCTCAACAACTTTTCGCGGAAAGCCCGCGGCATCATCAGGGGTGTGAAAACCGCAAACTTCATCGCCTTGCTGGATTCTGTGTGCCGGCAGCGCAGATTGTAGTTGCTTTCGTCGCGGTGCTATTGGTTCCTGATGCGGATACGCTATAGCTGTCTTGCCTCTTCAGCGCGGTGCGTGATCTCTTGGGCACAACAGTCATCATCACTTTCAACGTGCGGCAGCATCGCGTCTAGCATTGTGGCTACGTCGCGACCGTAGAGAACACGAAATGGAGTCATTCGCGTCGTTTCCTGTGGTGCCGTAGTGTATGCAAACGTTACATACGGGCAAGATGGCGTCCCACGTCTTGTGCTCGACGTCTACATACATGCACAGCATGTCGGTGATTGTTTTGTTCATACCGCTTGGTCAGTCCATTTGTTTTGCGGATGGCAGGCAGTAGTTACCCTGTGGGAAGTACCGCTGAGAGTCCATACTGTTCGGACAAGTTGGGGCCATGAATGCCGTTCCCCTATCCGTGATGACGATGGATGGAGCGCCATGGCGAAGGAACTATATTCTCCAGGAAAGAAGTGGGGCCACCTCTACAGCTGTCCCTGGAGGTAGACCTCATCCTCTCGGCATAGCGGATGAGGTGGTCGGTTGCTACGATTATCCACCAGCTCACCGACGATGAAGTGGGAAACTGACACTAAAGGTCCATGCCAACCTGCTCAATATGGTGGCGGCTGAAATCTGAAGGGGTTGTAGCAAGCCGGGAGGGCGGCCAGGAGGTAATTTTCGGCACTGACAGTCCCGACATGTCCGTACGTAGTGCTTAACAGCCGCTGAAAGCTTTCGCCAGTAATTCTTTTGTTTGACTCTCGCCAATGTTCGGGCGTAGCCAAGGTGACCAGCAGTTGGCTCATCATGACAGGCCAGCAGTACTTCGTCGTGGAGACTTGTGGGCATTACCAGCAGGTATTCCTTGCCGCTAGAGGCGAAGTTCCTCTTGTAGAGAACGTTACTAAGTAACGAAAAGGAGGGCAAGCTTCTTGCAAAATCTTTTGGTACGACCAATGTGTGCCTTCCAGATAGTCAATCAATAGGCGCAGTTCTGGTACCCGCCGCTGCTGCTCGGACATTGTGACGATGCCTACGGCCCCGACGAACCCGTCATCATCCTGATAGTTAGTGTCCGCTGCTTCCACTGCTGCCCAGGAAAGACAGTCAGCATCCGAATGTAGCCGACAGGATTTATATACAATAGTCATGTCAAACTCTTGGAGCCGTAAGCTCCAGCGTGCAAGACGTCCCGATGGGTTCCTGAGGTTTGTCAACCAGCACAGCGAGTGGTGGTCGCTATTGACCTGAAATGGCCGGCCATACAGGTAAGGGCGAACTTCATTACCGCCACACAACAGCAAAACATTCTTTTCGGTGTCGGAGCAGTTGGACTCAGCGCGGGAAAGGGCCCTGCTCGCGAAAGCGATAATTCTTTCGCGCGCACTCTTCCCGTTGTACGAGAATCGCTACGAGTCCGACGATGCTTGCGTCTGTGTGGACCATCGTGTCGGCATTTTCATCAAAATGCGCAAGCACAGGTGGAGCTTGTAGGCGTTGCTTGAGCTCATCAAAAGCCGCTTGCTGCTCTTCAGCCCAGACAAAGCTTGAGTCATTTCGTGTTAGTTGGGTCAGGTGGGGAAGCAGTGTGCGAAAAGGCCGGTATAAAACGTCGGTAGTAGGAACGCCGGCAAAGTAGCGGCGCACGGACTTCTTAACTGCAGGCACAGGGAGGCCAGCGACGGCTGCAGTTTTGTCGGGGTCAGGTCGGACCCCTTGACGGCTAACAAGAAGGCCCAGAAAACGGAGCTCCTCGTAACCAAAATGGCATTTTCTCAGGCTTCAAGGAGAGTCCAGCGGAACGGATTGCACGAAGGACAGAAGTCAGCCGGTTCAAGTGTTCGTCGAAGGTTTCGGAAAACACGACAACGTCATCGAGGTCATGCACGGGATCATGAAAAAACTGCCTTCGTGACACACAAGACGGACTTTATGAGTTTAAAGTTCCCTCCTTTGGATTGTGTTCTTGCTCCTGCAACGTTTAGAGGATGATGGACACTGTTTTGGACGGGCTTGAAATGGCAAACCGACTAAACAGGTTTGCCCATTTCAAGCCCATCGGTAGCAGGCTGTAGCCAGCCGGCGGTTAAGGCGCCGGGCTTGCTACAGCCTATCGTGAGCACAAAGCCATGGGAGATCCTGGCGTGCGACTGATGGGCCCGCTGCGCGCAACAAGAGAGGGTACAAGTTGTACTCGTGGTGAACATGCCACTTCAGTGGGATCGCTGAACTCTATCCGCTGCGTCAAAGTCGACAGCACAGGATGTTCGTGCAAAAAGCTGTCCGAAAGTGGTCTGTCGCTACGGATTCCCGGAGCGGCTGATTACCGACAACGCCACGTATTTCACATCAAGACTGTTTCGTGAAGCGTGTGCGGCCATGGGGTGTCAGGGCAGCAAACAACATCGTGCTAGCATCCCCAGTCGAACGTGACGTAGCGCCGCAATCGTGACGTGAAAGCCAGCTTCTCGGAGCATATGCAGACGGAAAAAAGACTGGGACGAGCACTTGAGCTCAATCTCCTTCGCTCTGCGCACAAGCGTGAATCGCTGTACGGGTTTCACGCCAGCGTTCCTGATGTTCGGCAGAGAGCTGAACACGCCGACGGATACGTTCTGGCCGGACGGTCAAACGGAGTCCCCGCGAAAGCAGCAGACGCGGCTTACGCACGGCGCTTGCGCGAGCGGTTGGCAGACGCCATCAAGGAGGCAAAACCGCAGTCGCGGTAAGGCCAGGGCCGACCAGAAGGCGGCCTATGACCGAGATCATCGAGGACGTGGCGTACCAGGTGGGCGACACTGTCTTGAAACGGAACCACGGCGCTAAGCGAGCTAGCGCGGAGTTCGCGCCGGTCTCGCACACCAGATGGGTCGCACCGTTCGTGGTCGCCGAGAAGCTCTCGCGGCTTAACTACAAGCTGAGAGACCCGATTTCGGGTCGAATCAGCTGCCCCATCCACGTGGGCGAGCTGAAGCAGTACTTCGGAGGGAAGCTACTGCCGACGCTCCAAGCTCGGGCCGCGCGAGACCGCGAGCTCGAGGGAGGCGCGGAGGGAAGACTCCCGACCAGCACCGCTACAAACACCCGCAATCGGCGAGTCCACTGACCGGTGGGCAACCATCTCCTGAGGGTCCAAGCTCGCACGCCCAGGGTCCACGACGCCAGCACACCAGGCCTGCTGCGAGCCAGCCAGCCGCTACCCTGGGGGAACGAGAACCGAGCGGCTGTTTACGCCGAAACAGCACCCTGCCGCCCGTACAGCGAGCGAGCTGCGCGGCGGGCCGGCTCTGCGGTTAGCGGATCGCGCCTCGCCCCCTAATGGCGGAGGCGCCCGCCGGAGGTGTGCCGAGCGGCAGCCATCGCCGGCGCGTGGCTAGCTTGCCACCTGAGAGGCAGCACCACAACGTGGCCTCCAGCCCGGGTCCAGTCGTCAGGGATCGTCCCTGCTGACTAAGCAACGGAAGCCGCCGGCGGTGCAGCAAGCAAACGCACCGTCGGTGCGGGGCGAACCCCTGCGGCTGGTGGCCGCCTGGGAGCAGCCTGCTGCCCGGGCCCTGTCTTCAAAACGGCCCAGCCTACTTCGCCCGGCGGGGCCTGCGGACCATGGGCCGGCCGACAGCGCAAGCGGGCCGGCTTTGAGTGCAGACGGACGAAAGCGGGTCAATCGGCGGATTGTGGCGAACTGTGCGTGCTATGTGGCGGCGACGTGCGGTGCAATGTGGACTCTGCCGCAGTTGCGCACGTGCGGCGTTGGACTGTATGGACCCCGAGGAGTGGACGAGGCAGCGCAACAAGCGGTGAGACCACCGCCGGCCGGAACCCTCGAGTCCGAGGGGCTTTGGTCAAAGGGGGGAGGGATGTGGGAAACCCAGAGTCCTGGCGCGTTCCCCATTCCTCGCCGCCCGCCGCCGAGGCGAGGGGGGGAAGGCTCCTTCTCTCCCCTCGGCTGCGTCGCTCCCGCCGCGCCGCAGGCGTGTCGTGGCGCGCCGATCGCTCGTCACGTGACCGGTTCTTCGGGGCCCCGGCGGGCCGGTCTCGGTGTGCGGAACGAAGGAAGGGCCTCTTGGGTTCGAGCGGGCAACGAGGAGAGACGTGAGTACCGGAGATCCGGCTTCCCCCCTTCCTTTGTCTACCCCCTTGCGCCTGCCTCCTGATCCTCGCCGGACGGCTGGGTCGGGACGAGCGAGAGTCGGCTACGTTATTGGTGGAACGCCAATAAACGAGAGTTTGGCCGTTTCGTTGTGTTTGTGTGTTCCTTGCTGCTCTCTGCCGCTACGCCGGTCGGCGGTCCGTGGCGGAGTTCAGCCGAGCTAGCCTTGCGGCCGGAACCCTGGTCCCCACATTTTTGGCGCACCAACGTGGGACTCGTCTTCAGTCGAATTCGAGGTTCGCTAGCTCGAAAAGGAACATGGCACACGACTATGAGTTGGCGGATTTGATGCTGTTGGCCGACCTTTGTGGTCATGCCCGGGAGCCCCCGCGATGCCCGGGAGCCGAGCTAGCCTTGCGGCCGGAACCTTGGTCCCCACAAGTTCTAGCTTGTAACACTCGCTATGAAACATAAAACGTACTGCACTATTCATTTCTCAATACTTGCGTTCTAACGGTAGCAGTTACTTGGCTCGTTCTTGAGAAAACAGTCCGGAATTTACACCCGAAAATGGGCTTAACTCTTGTTGCCAGTCACGCAAGGTAATTGAAAAAGTCAATACACAAAGCAACATGACAGCGGTTCCGCGCAAATTTTGTTGTGGCTACTGTACCCCATAAACATTATTCGCGACTGAAATGTCGTGCCGTCAACGTTTAATAGCGTAAGTTTTGTTCGCTAACAACGCGGGACCCAGAGGACTACAAGGCAACGCACTACGCAATGAGTTCGGAACGCACGAACGTTCAAGTTTTTTTTTTTGCAAGGCATCCATGCCAACTTAGAGGTTGAATACAAACCTTGTGACCTTTGAATGCGTTATATTTTTGAGGGGTAACAAAACAAAGCCACAAATAAAGTATTAAACTGGTTGCGGTGTTGCTGTCGCCGTCGCTCACATCTGTCTCGTCAGACGCGCCAGATGCGAACGGAACCAACGGAGAAGGCCAGCGGCAGTGTAACTACCTTGTCGCTCGACAATATCTTTACTTTGCTCAGAAAATAATGAAACGGAAGCTTCATTTATAGGTAGAGTTTAAGTAAGTCAGCTTAGAACATCCGCAACTCTTATACTGCACACGAGTCTTGCTTCAACGCATGCTGAAACGTTGTGAACCTGCAGTGGGAGCACGGCCGCTGTTCGGAAAACATAAAGCCGGAAAAAGGATATCTAGAACTGCCATCACACAAATGGAAGTACATGTATTGTGACCGCTTTTTTTCTTCGCAAGAACCAACAACGCTAAGCAGCACTCACGGGCGCCAGTTGTTATAAACGACAGCTGAAGTTTAGCGGGAACGAGCGCGAGCTCTCCCGCACCGCGAAAGGAAAAAATGAAATGGTGGACTTACGTTTTCAGCGGCGGCCACAGCAGGCAAACGATGTTATTCCACCAGTCAGGTATACTTCACAGAGCCACCGACACCAAAACGCACCTCACAGACACGCACAGGAGTACCACCGCAGTTTCAATGCCACCAAAGAGACGGAGCCGTTAGTGCAACGCGTCCGTCCACCGGCCCCCGCCGCGGGTTCGAAGAACGCGCAAAGGCACAACGCTGAAGTAGTTCGACGGTCACCGTTTCTTAGGACACACAAATGACCCATTCCTACTGAACGTGTAACACTATCTCACGCTTTTTTGAATACGCTGCACTTTAGTTTAGGTACGCTTTGTTTCATGGCCCGGTTCTGTGGCTTTTTAGGGAACTACTTTTTGCTGCGGTTGTGGCCTGTTCACCCGCTATAACCGTCGCCGTGACGGGCTCGGCAAGCTCAAGGCCAAAATGCGCTTTTCTCCGTCAAGCTGAAGCTCGGCTTCCGATCAGCCTTCCGTGTGACGTTACTATTCCGGTCGCCGTTTGCTTGGCGCTCACTCAATCTTTCAGTCAAGTTACCGATGAGTGGCCGACGGCTCGGAAGCGAATGGGGACCCATGGGGTTTCCAATCATTGGCAATCGGCCTCGGCTGCTTGGGTGGCCAACGAAAAGCAAGCATGCGTCAATTAACTATTATTTTCACATTCAAAGAAGAATTAAATGAAAGACACAAAAGAAAGGGTATGGCATGCCTCTTTTGTCCATAAGTGCATTTTTTTCGTTTTTTAAGGTGTAACTATACACAGTAAATCTATCTATTTTTATTGTATTCATGCACAGACAAAACCATTGGCAACAACTTTTGGCCGACGAGGGAACAATAAAGATTATACAAAGCTGCTGCACAATACAATTGGCTGGCCTTCATACATTTTAAATAAAATGAATAAATCACCGTTAAACCTCAGTAATCTGACCCTTGATTTAACACAATTTGTGCCTTTTTTTAATCTTGGCCAAACTGAATTATTCGCGCTTTAACGAACTTCACATGTGATTATACAACCCCATTACAATATCATTTGGCTGCAAGCAGAAGGCTAATTCAAATGCTTCTTAAAGGAGCCATGAAGAGAAAACACAAGTTTGGTTCATTCAAAGGATTGCCTCGCTAGAATCATACTGACACCACTTTAACGTAAACTTCGCTCAAATAAGCTAAATAATTGGGAAAAAAGGGGAATGGCCATGCGACCCACCAGCTCATTTCCCGCCACAGAACCTATGATGTCATTCGACCCAGCTCTGCGATTGGCGGAGGCCGGCAGAAGCAGACGCAAATTAGGTAGAGCTTACAAACTAGCCGAACGAGCGATTTGCGCATAAATTTAGGGCACATTCTTAACAAAGCAATAAGAATGATGGGACAAACAGTGGAAGTTACGAAAGCACATGTAAACATAGAAATACTGATGGCGTACTGCTGTTCGTACTGCGCACAGCATGCTTGGTTTAGCTGCACAGCACTACGGGGCTTCGGGTTGTCTCAGACGACACTGGCCGATTGACGCAAGCAACGGTGTCTTATGTGACCCCATTTTTTCAAGCGAGCACTGTTTCAGGGAACGAATATTTTCTCCCAGAACAAAAACAAGCCAGGTTTAAATACGGGCAAAAACAAACCAAACGCTTGCCACGGTATGGTGGCGCCATCTAGGGTATGGGTAACGTAAATAAACGCGGGGAACAAACCAACACCGCTGTACAGGGTGGAGACAACCTTTGAACTTCCCGTGCCGGCCGCAATTGGGCCAACGTGCTTCAACGCGTTGTTCTTGTCGTTTCCCACGAGACCTAGCAACACGAAAACAGACAATATGATTCAAACTTCTTCAGTAAACCGTGTTGCGGCGATAATTTTAGCGCGGTTTTGACACAATGACTTGCTTCGGGCGGCGAGCGAGCGACCCAAAATGGCGGCGCCAGCGTATACGTGTCTCTACCCTGTACGGCGGATGCGTGAATGAATGTATTCTAGGCTGCAGAGCGGTCGGTTCCTGTGGTGTCATTGGCAGACCCCGGAAACAAACGATTTAGCGGGAAAATCAAAATTTTAACTTAAATTGTTTAATTTCTCAGTGAATAAAGCATCGTTTGGATCCGGACAAGCGCTGGAGGCACTATAAAACACGAAATATTTCGAATAAAACCAACTTGCATTTTCTCTTCATGGCTCCTTTAAAGGGGCAATAACGCCCCTTGCAACTTCTCTTACCCTGCCCATAATGTCGGAATCTACTCAAAGCAAAAATCGAAGCCCCCTTGTTATGAGAAAGAAGGTTAAAATTCAAAGCTGCTTCGACCGTTAGGGAATGGGGCAATCAGATAGACGGCGGTTGCATATTGCGAGGGGATCAGGTTGAATTCCTATCACAGGAAGTGCTTTCACTTGTCATCATCATCATCATTTTGTGAAACCCTTTGTGCAAAGTTGGCTTTCGTGGAGTGAGTTTTTACGAAGCATCGAACACCATCACTGAGGCATAGAAAGCATTGCCTTAAAAAACACAGAGACGGTTAGGTGAACGTGTGCTAATTCACCCTCGACTTGTTCATTTATAAAGAGAGAACTGATCACCAAAGAAAGGCAAACAAAAATATAAGACATATTCACTTTGGAAACGGAAATTTCATTTGCCGTAGGCATAATAAAAGCTAAAGAAAGGCTTTAATAACAGCTAGGCCTTACACATCCACTTTCTGCTGCTGACAGGGCAAAATCTCGAAGCATGCTCACCAAGTCGACAGATGGGCCGGTAGTTGGGCCGGCGGTCTACACTCCAGTGCGCTTCGATCCTACACAGCTCTTCTTCTCGGCACAAGAAGGTCTGCACGGTAAACAAGGAATATGAGGTTATTATATGTTTGTTAACTAGCATGCCATTTCCGTAAGTCATTCACTTGCCACAATTTGCCTCTCTGTGGAATGTTGGGTGACAGCTATAATAACAAGATGAAAGAAATCAAGAATGACGACGTAGATTATTGAAAGCTACGTTTTCTGGTAACTTTTGTCGGAAAGCAGCCAAGCCTAATCGCTGCATTTGTGTACAACAGTCCTTCATGCTACCTGCACATATGTTCTGAAAGAGTAAATGAACACGAATCGCTCACAAAATTGTCCTAACTGCTGGTGCGACGCAACACCCAAATCTTCCTCAAAAGCAACACATGTGACATGCTGCCACAATCTGAACTGCAGTGACTAGTTTCAAGACGAAAGCTCTAGATTCTAATGTTTCGTGGAATGCCTGAGGTTCAGAAAATCATCGTCGGGTACACAAGATTGCACAAAAGATGGGAGCACACGCCGAGAAAAAGAAACAGCTTAACTGGAGGAGGGTTCCGGAAAAGGACAGGGGACCATACACCGTAGAAAAAAAAGAAATGAAGGAAGGGAGGGAGACGGAAAACAAAAATGACAAGAAGGAAAAACTAGTTCGAGTGGTCAGCGCAAAACCTAAAAACGGCAGAGTCATTTTGCCTGAACGTATGGCCCGAGGCTAATCGTGGTTTAATTCCCTATCGCCTTGTCTGTTTTCTTTTAACTTGTTACTGATGCACATTTATAGCCAGATGTTTGCTGTTTGTGTGACGGGGAGTAAACGATTTCTTCCCCATAAAAGTGTTTGCAAGTACATTTCAAGTCTCATGCACAGGGTGTGATGGCTCTTCCCTAACCAAAAATTAAACCTGTAATTATTACACCACGTAGGATGGTTGAAGTATAAAAAAAGCTGCTCCTTAAAATAAATGGTGTTCGATTATATATGCAGTTGGAACAGCCAGAGTCGACCTCTGCGAAAAACCTATTTAGATGCTGAAGGAAAGTGTGCTCTAGTTTCTGGAACCACAAAATGTAAACAAGCGACAATAATTGGTGTGCATAAATATGAGTAAACAGAAAAAGGGGAGTAGAGCAAGCGGCGTCACTAAGCTTTAAAACCATCATCATCACCATCATCAGTGATTGTCTTGAAAGTTATGAAGGTGGCGACTTTCAAAACTCTCCCAAAGCTTACAAACAAGGCTCTAGAGTAAACAAATAGTGTGTACTAGAGGGAAATTTGTCCCTGCAATCGCGTGCCGTCATGTGCGGCGGCACAGCAACTAGAAGCGTTTCTCTCCTGCTTGGCCTGGCTTGCGACACGGCTTCTTTTTGTTCCTGAAACCAAAGTCAACAAAGAAGGGTAACATACTTTTTAGGCAAAGCTTTCGACCTCTACCAGCCAACGGTTGTTTCGCAGCGTGCGGTACAATAAACTCCCACGCGGCGGCGAGGGAGGGGGAGAGGTCGGCGGAGAGTTTCACTCACGGAGCAAACTGTAGGTGGCCCACCGAATTTACGCCGCGTTCCCGCGCGGAAGTGCCTGCTCGCTTGCGGGCGCGTCGGAGGTACGGCTTTGTCGTTTCCTTTAGCGATGGTTGTTTTGGGCCTGTTTTGGCGCAGCTTCGCATCCATGGAGCGCTTCCTTCGCAAGGCTTGATTAACTTGTTCGACAGTGCTCCAGGGTAACCCAGACCCGACGAAATTAAGTGGTCGTACGGAAAAGATACGTTAAGGATTGGTTTGCAGGGTGGGAAAATAAAATATAGAGACCACATACAGACATCTGGCCGCTAGAGAAAGGCTTGCGAACTGTTTGCCACGAATGGCACTCCGTTTTCTGAATTGGTGAATACCAATTCGGTTGTGTTTTTGATTAAGCGGCTGGGGATGGGGAGGGCGCTTTTTGCTCGAATCCCGTGTAACGGCTGGCAGAATCTCTTGTTTCACTTTTTGTAGAGCCACGTGTGTGAATTCAAGTTACGTCGCATGGCCAGTTGTTGTGGTGTCACTTACAGGTTTGCTTTCCAACCACGTTCACAGCGTGAATTGGAGCCAATTTTTTTGTTGTTCGTCTTTTATCAAATGAAACTCCTGAAAAAATTCCTTACAAACGAATATTTTCAAGCACCCATATTCTATAGATTACACGCAAAGTTATCTTTTACAAAAACACCACTGTTTTTTTTTGTTTTTGCAGCCCGCGGCAACTTTTCCGACTGTTCGTAAGACAGGCCAGGAACAAGTGTTACGTGCCCACTGGGTACACATGACTATGGTGACCTAGAATGCTTAGGTAGTTGAAAAGCGGCGCCTGCTCGCCACAGCGCCCTTGAAGCCGACATGTTAACCGCCGCGCGTGGCGCTGGTGTGCCCCGCCCGAGGAGATCCCGAGGCAGCGCGTATTAAGGGAGGTGCCGATATGCTGCTGTTCAGTGATTCACGCTCGGTTTTGATGTTTTTTAAGCCGCTGCACATATTTTTTTTGTGCGTAATTGCAAGAGCAGCCTAGCCGACACTACGGTGATCGTTAAATGTTTTCTTCTTTCTTTTTTTGGGAATATGGAGAGGGCATGTGCTGGCGGAGGTCTCGTATTTCTGAAGGGCCATGGCCCATGCAGTTTGAAAGGTTAGTTTATAGCGCGCGGTGCGACTGCACCCCTAATACATTTATGTTATTGCTGCAAAGATTTTATACTTGCGATTGCTTTTAGCCTGCTTTTCTTTGTGGAGTTCTTAAGTGTTTCATAGCATCTTACGTCTGCAAGACGTAGGGAGTACTTTCAGGGGCTAAAGCCCTTAGGGGATAGGGCTGTCGGCATCACATGTCGTCGTCTCATGACATCGTCTATGTAGTCACGCTACTAAAGCACTTGGACCCTCATTTACGCCTTCCGCTAGAACGTAACGCGTACTAAGAGTACCCAGCGGGGGAATCGATCGTTGTCCAATGCCTAGCGATACAACGCTTCGTTCTTCAAGCAAAGCTGTATGCCTCTACCCACAACGGCTTCATATCCGTGGCAAAAACGCGAAGGCGCCAAGGATACACTTATGCACTACCTGATTCGCCCCTCCCTAGGTTTCATGTTACCGGGATTTTTTATGAACTTGTGCATTTGTATTGAGGTAATTTTTTAATGACTATTGATGACCAATGCACCAATGAACTGCACAGTATTAAAATGATCGCCCTATAAAGTGTGCCCTAGGGTACTTTCCTGAGAATTAGAGTTACGAATGTTGGTGCTTTTCGGTGACGCTAGTGAACTTTTTAAAAATATATCGTGTGTGTTGTGTGGATTTTAGCACTGCAAGAGCCCGGGCCAGGTAGCACGCATTTGCTCGGGCTCGGGCTGGGCTCGGGCTTCTACAAAATGTTTTTCGGGCCGTGCTGGCCCGGGCGCATGCATTCAGTGTCTGAGGGCGGGCAGTCGTGTGCCGCAAATTTGTGATTGCCGATGCCACAAATGTTGCTCATTGATCATTTATGTTAAATGAAAAAGGGAAGCCATTATGGAACACTTTTTATACCTATAGCCTGGGGGTTCAAAGAAGAGTTCGTGTGTGCTTCAGTTGGCGGATACCTGCGTATGCATAGTTATACATTAAAGCAGCAGGTAGCTGCATAGGGGGAGTAGCTGATGCTTGATGAGAACGTTTAATAAAATAAATAATTTTGGCTCCTTGCAACAACAACTTTGGCCTATCAATTTAATTTTCGTGGCTAGTAACTTCACTTGGCACGTACTGAAATGCACGGAATCTGCGTGGTCATACCCCAAAAATTGTCTTTCCCCTTTGTTGCGAGGCTCTGTTCCTGGGGGTTCCACTTACCATTTCTGTTTTTTTTTTCTAAAACGGATCCTCTACACTACAACGATTTTTTGTGTATTTATTGCCTGTCTTTGACAATTTTCAACAGATTACATCTCAACATTGTCAATATGTACAACGACAGGCGTTTTGCCCGGTACCAGCCTAGTCTTTAATATTCGAATGTCGTCGGACGGCACCCTAGACACTTCGAAAATAAAATACAATAGAGCTTCATTTTTGTCACCAAATAAAAGCGTTAGTTACGATAATGTCTTCGATGGAAAAGTAAAGCTGAGAGAAAAGAAATACAACTTTCTATTCTGTGACAAAATAGAGGGAAATCCTCACAGTTCTGATAAATGTTTAAGTGTTTTAAAATTAATGGAGAACTTGTTGTTCCGTAGGTCAACTGAAGCATTTTACAGCTAATTTAACTCACAGAAAGGTAAAGCTAAGTGAATAGTAATGAAAATTTCTTCGATCTGACTGAGTTGAATGAATTGCTGGCAAAGTAGATCATAATAATGTCGAAATATTTTATAGCTGATGACATAAACATCAGTACAGTCCGAAGGCACCTGCAGTAAGGTCCATCGTGCTCATAAATTGAGTTTGGTTACAGAATTAGTTCCTGATAAACTCTCTTACTTTATTTCCTGCCGTAGTATGCCAGTTTTTTTTATATCCACAGATTTCTATTTTTTTCACACTCCAGACGTGGTGAATTCATTGAATCAGATGTTCATCTTGCTGCCTTGGGGCTCATTACAAACAAAGCTTTTCATGTTGGGAGCAATTAACTCTTCCTTGCAGAAGTCACCGCTGCCCTGATATCGACAGCAACACAGGCACCCATTTTGACAGCTGAGCCAACGACCGAAGGTGAGACCACGGTCGCTGCCTAATCAGTTATCAGACTTCTTTGCAAACTTCTTACAAACTGACAAACTAAATTGACAAACTGCATTTGTAGAGTCACTTTTTTCTAATCTCTGTAACTTGTACCTATCTTATCCACTCATTTGCAATAACATGAATGAGTGCTAGTTTACCGTTTTGCTAAAAAAATTCATCATCCCTCCTACTTTGCAAAGAACGATAAGTAGGAAAGCTGTGGTGTGTTTTACATCAATCTATGCACCTATGCTCACAAGAAAACATGTTTGTAATTTGCGGTTAAGCATACTTTTTAGCTGAATGAAACTTGGACTAGAGTTTTACTGTAGCAGACAAACAAGAGCTGCCCGTTTGCCGTCCGTAGAAGCCACGCATGTATTGATAGTACACGGGAATTCCGCAATAATTACAGCTTCATTGCGAACTATGTAATTGCGAAAACTCGATGAAATGTGGCACCATGTTAGAGTCATCTTAGAGGCCAATTTCAGTGTCATCTTTTTTTTCAGGATATCTACACTAGATGGAGAGCTACAGAGCATTCGTGAGAAACTGTAGACGAAAACGTTTTCATGTCAACGCGTCGCGTAGATAGATGGACATTAATTACAACCTGAGGGAAGCTATATTCAGCTTTGCTGTAAAAAAAGTACAGGCGTGCTTCGATAGTACAACCCTGCTGAGACAGTTTTTGTGTGTTAAAAAGAACACCTGCCATCAAAAGTCCCATGTTCTCACCAATTCCTTCAAAAGAGGAACTAATGCCGAACGTTCTCCTTCGCGCACCTGCGGCAGCACTCGCCACCCCGCACCACCAGCCCCCTCAGCCCCCCAGCCACCACCGCAATGGCGGTGGTCACTCGGAGGCGGTCCAGGCCAAGCCCGAGGTGACGGCCAACGCGGGCTCGGACGTGACGCTGCCCTGCCTCGACCGGCCGTTCGCCACCGTGCACGTGTCGTGGACCTTCCAGGACGAGTCGGTTGAGAGCAACGAGGGCCGCTTCAAGATCCTCGTCGACCACTCGCTCCACATCTCGCAGCTGTCGGGCGACGATGCAGGCCCCTACCGCTGCACGGCCGACGACGGCCACCGCACGGTCTCCCACGTCACCAACCTTGTCGTCTACGGTGAGCTCACACCCTTGTTTGAAATACTGAAAACTCCTTGTCATTGCTTAGATGGCCAGGAACGTGTGCAACCCGACTTTTCTTTCATCAGAAGCTTGCGCAGCTGCAGCAGCCGCAGTGTCACGCGCGACTCGTTGAATTTTCTTTCGGACAGAATGGCAACCATATCCTGGCTTCTTCAGACGCGCATAGGGATGTAGGCTGTCGTGAGATTCATTGCTTACGTGAATCCATGCCCGACACCATCACTCCACATCAACCCCTGCAGTCTTCGCACGCAACCTGTGCATTCGCACATCCCCTGTCCCTCAAAGCGTCCCACGTCCTGTATGAGCACATTACTTGAGAGTAGACGTCGCCTCTTTGATGCATGTTGTGACGCCACACAGCAGGTATGGTGCACTACTCCCGCTGTTCCACTAGTTTTCGGCTTTGCACAGCCGCCACACCTGTGTTCCAAGAACTGCATGCGATGTTTGAGCACCATAACTGTGCCTTGGCATCTTGATGCATGAACCGTGGCAATCGCTTACTAGTACGGGAAAGACGCCTAGCACAAAGCATTTACACCGCCTTTCAGATTAGGACAAGAGTTGTTGTGGGCGAAATTAGGACTGCGCCGTTTTACCTGATTCAAAACTCTGGCATTGCCGCAGCCTACCTGTAAGGTGCACTGCGCATATTTTGTATTGTCATGACTTTTCCACTACCCTCCAAGTGGAGAGCTTCAGCAAAATCTCGCAAGAACAATGTTCTTGGGGAAGATGAAGCCAATCTACTCAACCATTGCTCTGCACATGCAATCCAAATCTACTGCTGATGTCACAAGCAAGAATTAGAAAGCACGTTGTCTATTCAATAACCTCTATCAGTTATTTTTCTATATCCCTAATCGTAGATATTCATTAATTCTTTGCAGCCGTGTTATAATGAGGTATGACCTTGCTGTATTACACTTTATCAGCATGCATTCAAGGTGACGCATCGTGAACGAATTTTTACCAGCCTCGTGTAGTTGGAAATAAATGTGTGCTCAGCTAGTTGCATAAGCGTGAACCACATTTTAAATACATTTGCTGTTTCTCCTGTTATTAAAATCGTGCTATCAGAGGAAATAACGTGGGCAGGTGCAGACTACGTCTATGAATTATTCGAAAGAGTGCGATATAAGTTAACTTCAAACAAGCTGCTCGGCTGCTGGTGTGACTAATGTACTCTATCACTATGCCTCATTTCAAGCTCTCTGTAGTGCATCTGAAGCTGGAGCATGCTTTTCTAACCAGTGTTGCATGATTTTTACGTGCCAAACGAAGTTTATGAAAATGCATTAATTGTAGTCAGCTGCATTCACCTACCAGACCCAACAAATTTACTACCGATTGACTATGTCACGAACACTGTAACACTAAATTTCTCCAAATCTCTTTCACTGAGCTCTCTCGCGAAAACATTGCAGAGAACACTTACGAGGAAAAAAAAGTGCTCTTATTAACTTGCATTGGATCTCACTGCCCACGCCACCTTTGAGCATAACAAACTTCTAATTCATTTCAGCCAGCAAAGCTACCTGTTGTCCAAGACAGATGTGTATACAATTTTATATATGTTAAATTGTTGCTCTAATTGGACAGCCTGAGCATCCCCTTGAGAATTCTCTATGCTCACATTCCGCATATCAATCATTGACTATACTTCTCTCTTTTCTAATCACCTTCAAGTAAGACGTTTCTGGGTTTGTCTGCACGTGCTGGGAACGCCGCTTCTTCACAGGTTACGTAACTCTTCTCTCCTTCCGAGTGCATCGTGAACTAACCCTGCACTCATCTTCTTTCTCTCCTCACCCTCCTAATTGCCTTTCCCCCTCCCATGCATGGACGCACAACTCCCGCACCCCTTCCCTCCACCCCCCTCAAACACCGCATGCGGACGCACGGCCCACCCACCCCAGTACCGGCCACCATCAGGCCCTCGGACACCCTGGTGAGCGTGCGAGTGTCGGAGACAGCGCGGCTGGCCTGCGTGGCGGTGGGCTTCCCGCGCCCCATCGTGCAGTGGTACCGCAAGAGCAAGCAGCTGCCCCAGCGCAGTGCACGCTATGCCACCCTGGGCGACTTCACGCTGGCCATCCGCAACGTCACCCTGGAGGACGAGGGCATCTACATGTGCCGCGCGTACAACTATCACGGGGACCCAGCCGTCTTGAAGGTCTCCCTCTCCGTGCTGCCCTCCTCCCCCTCTTCCTCGAGGCCGGCGTGGAGGAGGAGGCGGCGGGGTCACCACAGCTCATGAGACACCTCTGAGGGGTTGCGGCGTCGGGGTCGCAAAGTGTACCAAAGTGTACGCAAAGTGCCGCTAAGATTGCGGGGAACGGGAGGCGGGGGGGGGGGGGGGAGAGAGGGTGTAAGTTGGGTAAAAGGGGATAGCGTCAATTCATTAATCCCTTCTCGTTATCGTTTACCACCTGCGTATCCTTGTAAGTGGCGCTACACGCAATTTTCCAGGCTGCAGTCAAAACATGCCAGTGGAAAGTCGGCAGGAAAGGGAGAAAAACGTGCCCCAGCAGGAATTTCGCGTTTGCTAAAACATTAGGGCAGGGACAAAAGTCTCACCGGAGTTTTTAAGCCGGGGTTTGAATTGGGGTACATGCAGTATACTGTCAAGATAAATTGACTTCGGCTTCATGTGGTTCCACCCTCCACACTTAAATGCGCCAGTTAACGATTCGCTGACACGGGGGCAAGGCGTAGCTTGTCCGCAGTGTTACACAAGGCTGCAGCCAGTTTCAATATTTCAGAGAAGTGGATTACATCAAAACGGTTGGTGTCCTTAGTGCACCATCTTAAGGAACACCAAGTGCCAAACTTTAGAATGTAAGAAACAGTTAGCAGTTGGTGCCAGTCTGTCGCTCAAACGCATTTCGCTGATGCTGCCGAAGCTTCCAGAGAGCTGTAAAGAGATTCGCCAAAGCGCAGTTCTAGCATCGTGCTTCTACTTATGATATTGTTGTGTTAGTATTTGTACACATACACACGCGCAAGCTTCATCATAATAGCACTTGCGTAGTATATTTCCGTTTGACCTCTTATAGCCCAGCTTTTGTGCTGTGTCGAGAGCTCATCATGGAAGTAGCGGCTGGTGGAATCGAAAGAGGGGAAAATATGACGGGAAGCGTCGAACTTCGAACTCCATAATAAGCATTCCTTTTTAATATATCGTTGCTTTTTTGGTTGCTGCGACTTTCAAAGCAAATGTATGCGCATGCATTTTTTTCTGACATGAAAGGAAGAAAGTTAAGACTGGCTCGTAGAGGTAATGGTCATATGATTGGGGGTTTCTTAAATGTATTTATGCCTGCTATGCGTTGCATGTTCTGACCAGTTCGACGCACATCATTGTTCTCGAGCGCTTAGACGGCTCGCTTTTCTCAAGTGAGTTGGGACAACTTTTGAAGCTTGGGCTTAGAGAATTAATCTGTGACAAGATGTAGCACAAGCAATTCATCAGTCCATGGAAGCACGTTGCATTGCGAACAGACTTCCGGGACGGAGTGCCAACGTGAATCAGCAGGCAACATTGATGTCCACTGTGCTATGACCACGGAGCCAGAATATATAGGAGGCGAAACGGCCCATTGCGACAAGCACGGGCGAGCCACCAGATAATGTCACAATGAAAACGAAGGCGGACTGCAAAGCTTCGTAGCTGCGACGGGGAAGAAGAGGGTAGCGGCACCTGATGGACGAAATGATAGCTGGTGATGGCGGCCACACTTATTCCGTGGCTGAGCAGTGAAATGCCGATTGCGGCGGCCGCGCAGTTTTTTTACCCGCGACGTACCAGCGACAGATGCCGCTAGCTTAAAGGAGCCATGAAGACAAAATACAAGTTGGGTTTATTAGAAAGACTGCTTAGTCCCGATAACAATGATACCAATATCATCGCAATCTTCGAATAAATAACGGAGATATTAAGGAAAACGTGTGAAGCAGTCGCGACCCCCTAGCCAATTTCCTGCAACTTTTCTATGACGTCACGGAACCTTGTTTGTGCGATTTGCGGCCGCCTAACTGACCTGTCGTGACGACACATGACTGGACGTCTGTAATGGGGCCTCTAGTTGCATTTTACCGCATCACTTGAATGCGAACGTGTAGTTAACGCACTGAAAATATATTTTATTGTTGGCCTGTATGACGTCATTCTTGTTCATAACACGTCACTGTGGGGCAAAATTCGGAAGTTTTTAAATACTTCTTGCTTATTTTCGTTAAAAAACATCTTTTGTGGCTATAATGGAGCTGAGTGAGATACTGAATCCTAGTTCTTTCAAAATAAACGAAGTTGTATTTTCTTTTCATGGCTCCTTTAACGTACGATGCGAGCGCTTGTGACATTATCTGGCCGTGCTAGGAAGCCTAGTTTCGCCTCCTATCTTATTCTTGCTCCGTGGCTATGGCTAACACGTCGTCAACCCATCGCAGATGCAGTGGGCAGCATTAACAAAGGATTTGTAAAAGCCCAGTGTATAGGGAGGCGAAGCTAAAGTTTGCCGGGCGAGGGCAGCGCTGATTCCATCGCGAAGCGGCTTCCTTTTTGCTTCGAGAGAGTGAGGGTAGTTCCCGCCGCCCTTCGTATGTGTAAGGTTGAGTGGCTCGTGCAGCCGGTGGCCGCTTTGTTCGCATTCCAGAGTAGGGGGGACGGGGGCTTCGAGCGATGGGGAAGCCGGAAATGGATCCTGGAGTGCGACAGCGTGCACACCGAACTGCACGTACGGTTGTAACACGGACCGCGCGGGCCGGCGGGCGTCCTCCCTCGGATCGGGTGCGCGGGGCGAAAGAGCGGACGCTCCCGCAGTCGTTTCGGATGTCTAAGGTGGTAAAACGGAAAGTCAAGAAAACCCCCCATATTGTTGCATGGTCAGCTGCCCCGACAGTAAGAAGAAGGCGAAAGAAAAGAATCCATCCGTTAAATTCTACAGGTTCCCTGCAAAAGCGCACCAAAAGGTAAGGCAAGTATGGTTCGACGGCAAGCATCACTGCGGTTCGAAAGGTGAAATACGTTGGCACATTTTTGTTTGTGTTTGTGCACTTTCAGTTTAAATTTTCCGGCTTTGAAAATACGAACTTGTGTTCTTACGAGTCTACCGCACTACTCTCTTTTTTTAAATGCGTGCTGCCAATGACTGTTTTCCGCTATAATAAATGAACGTACTCTTTTTTTTAAATGCGTGCTGCCTATGATTGTTTTCCGCTTTCAATAATCTCCGCTCCTAGACCTCAATGAACATCAACTTTCTATTTAATAGCCTAATGAAGCATCCTCTGGGCAAGCACAAAGTTCTGTGAAGGTGTTGGTTAGATTAGGATGACTGACACAAAAGTGTTATGATGGTCATTGGTGGTATGCACTGTACTTTTGGTAAGCAAAGAAAATCGGGAAAAATGAGAAAAAAAAGTCATTTTTCTCAATGGTGACATCACTAGACGTGGGGCACAGTTGAGCCTGCTATGTGGTACCCCATTAAAAGGGAAGCTAGCAACTCTGTTGGATCAAACTGAAAAGAGAGAGATAGAGAGAAACTAAGAGCTCCAATAATAGAGAGTGTGTTGTGAAACAACTCTGGCTCAAGGAAAAAAAAACGCTTGGAACTGGCACCAAATAAAGAAAAAGGAGAGAGAGATTGAGAGTTTTGTGGAGTGACGAAACTCGCTTCGTCTATCGCAGGTTTTGCTACTGCAGAGTGACAACTTGGGAAAAAAGAGCATAGGTGCTAAAGATCCCGTGTGTCTTAAGGGGCTATGGATATAGCAGAAAAATGTGGTTCATACCGCCTTGATAGGAATCGGTAAAACACGAAAGTGAAATGTGCCTTCAAAGAATCAGTTGAATGTTTATCCTGCATCGATATGAACTTGCACAGCGCTATTTATATTTCATCGGTATGACACCGTCAGACGCATCGACATTAGCAACTGGATTGCACGTGCCGGTACACTGCGTAAAGCAAAGAAACCACACGCTCAAGCAAACCATGGGAACAAAACCGAACGGGTTGCCAGCGAATCCTTTGGTGAACTCACGGTCCGCTACAGCGAAAGAGCATGATTTGCAGGGCTGTTTTGAGGATGTGCTTGGCGAGCGATGACCTGCTGGCGCGTCGCTTTGGCAAATGTGCGACCACCGCCTTCTTGCTTCGTGGAGTGTACGGCCGACGGTTGCATTGCGATGAGCTCAGCTGATGCCAACTGTCGGTGCTCATTAGCATCGTGATGCACTACTTCGCTTCACCTCACTCAGACGGCAGCACCACCTAAATAGAAAAGGTTATACAAAGGGTATATGGCGCGTTCATACAACTGTCTGCGCTTCAGCTCATAGCGCAGTGGGTAAAGCGTCTGTCATCTCCCGTTGCCGGAGACTGAGACCCCGGCTCGAATCCTGGCGCCGCCGCTTCAATGGAACTTTTCCTCGCGATGTCATTTTCGTGAAGTATATGACGAGTCAGATTTTGTGGATCCCGGAATAAAACACTTTCGTATTAAAAAGGAACTAAGTAACCAGAACTGTCAGCTGCCTTTTAGAAGCGTCGGTGCCTCACGTTAACAGTGTTGGCACTTTCACAGAATCGAAAGGCTGAATTGACTGCCCAATAGCAAACTCAGGATGCTACACATTGTTATGTCATGGGATGGTAAGTGAACATTGGTGTATGCGCTTTCCCAAGTGCACCGACGAGAACGTGGCAGATGATTATTCCCACTGCGAGAATTATTGGCACAACAGATTCCCTGCAACTCAAAAAGTAGGAGGAAGAGTGCACTCATGCATGCATAGCTCGGCAATACTGGGTGCGACTCCCTCACACTCACTCAAAAAAATATATATTTATCCTAACGCACTCACTCGCTCACATGCTCGCCACCTCTCTCTCAGTACTTGCGCTCACTCGCACTCACGCTCGCCACTCCGCCCTCATTACTCACACTCACTCGCGCTCACGCTCGCCACGCATCCCCGCCACTCCCACTCACACGTGCTCCCGCTCATCACTCCGCCCTCAGCACTCGCACTTACTCGCACTGACGCTCGCCACTCGGGCCTCAATACTCGCCCTCACTCCCGCTCGCGCTCACCGCTCGTCCCACCACTCGCGCTCACGCTCACCACTCGACGTCACCACTCGCACTCACTGACGCTCCCGCTCACTACTCGTCATCACCACTCCCACTCACTGACGCTCACGCTCACCACTCGCCTTCGCCACTTACACTCCCTCACACTCCCACTCACCACTTGCAATGGCCACTCGCATTCACTCGCACTCACCACTCACTTCCTGCACTCACACGCACTTGCCACTCCCATCCCCCACTCCCGCTCACTCATAACCACCACTAATTCGCATTCCAACTCACTTTGTTTCTTTACAGAATGGTAATTTTAACTTCGCTTTGTTTGTGAACCACATGAATCGTTCCATTTTGTGGAAACCTTCCATGCGGCCGTATTGACACCGACACTACAATGATACCGTTACGTGAAGCGAGAAGAAAAATTCGGTGTTTTAAGAGAGGAGCTTCACATCGGGCATACGAGGCATGCCCCACAACAATCATTAACTCAAAACAGCTTGATCGAACTGACAAAAAATATATAAAAAACCCTTTTTTACGAGAATTAAAATGCGAAGCTTTCTCCCGTGCAGCCTGAGTCAAAGTCAAAGTTTAAAATGCGAACTGCTTCAACAGTGGGCCTCATCGATTATCAGTCCCGGATCGCTCGCGGACTGCCCGAAGCGTGATCCGGTGCTTGATTTTCCCATGTTATCTTAAGGGGCTACGGGTCCGAACGCAGTCCTCGGGCTGCCTGCGGACCGCCCAGGACTGGTAAATCGAAGATGCCCAGTGTTGGAATGGCGCAATCAGATATATGTCGGCTTTATTGCGGGGGACCCAGTTTCGATTCCGACCACGGGAAAGGTTTTTTCTTGCGGCGCTTGATGTGCCTTCCCTTATCATCATCATCGTTTTGTGAAACCCGCTGTGTAAAGTGTGCTTTACTGCAGTCTTTTTTACTCAGACGCCGACGCCATCAGTGCGGAATAGAAAGCTTCGCAAAAAAAATGGCGAAGCTTGCACTAAGTCTCGGAAGGCTTGAACCACAACGAAGCAGGATGATTTCTTTCTATGTAAGCACTGAAGGGCACACAACCACGCATTGCATTAGCTTCGAAACTGTTTATTTACATGTTGCGTACGGTCATATCCGTCTATATCAATGTCATCCTCATTAATGACTGGTGAACCCGGGTCGTTCTGTCCGCAGGCGGCAACCGATTTCGCGAACTGGGCGTCTGTACCGCGAGCTGTCTTCTGCTACCGCTTGAGGCGCGGATGCACGTGAACTGTTTTCTTGGTATTTTTTGGAGCGCCACGCGCAAACGTGGACGATGCCGAACGTTCTCGTGTGGCCAGTGCTAACGTGCGCGGTAAGTGGCGGGAGTAACTATGAGGCAGTTATCGAATGACGCCGCACACATTACGGCTACCAACAACAGCTGCACAATGAAAAAGCACACGTTGAAAAGAGCAACACGAAACCTACCAAAATGGCAATGCGGCTGCTAAAAGCAACAGCTGAAAAAATATATTTCTCTATGGCGACACCATTTCAGCTCTAACGGTCAACTCCAGGAAATTCCGTCTTCTACTTTGTTAGGCCGATTATTGTGCCCCCCATAAAAATTAATTTTCCCTCCGTTTTTGTAGAGTGCACTTTAGGTTACATGGTAAAAAAATAAGACACACGAAGTGGACAGCGCGAACACAACTATAAATTTATTTATTACAACTACAATATTTCCTTGGAGACCAAGTTTTGCAAGATACAAATAAAGGAGGCGGGCAGGTGTGGGAAAACGTTCCACTATAACTCACAGGTGACAGGCAGCAAAGAATCATCAGCTGGTAAAAGGCACTTTTATTTTGTACAATTTTTGAGTAGCAGTGTATTCTCTCTACCACCGCTTTTGATTTATTATGGTGTTTATAACACGCCGAAACTACATAGGTTATGAGGCACGCCGTAGTGGAGTGCTCCGGATTATTTTGACCACTTGGAGGTCTTTAACGTGCGCCTAAATCTCGAACACACGCGCGTTTTCGCTTTTCTCTTCCACCAGAAAAACAGCCATCGCTGCCGGGAATCAAACCCGCGTACTTGGCGCTTCTTTGCTTTTGTAGAAGCTGCTTGTATACTCTCTAAAAACTGCTTGTAGACTCTTTAAAAGCTGCTGAGCATGAGCTCACGCATGCGCTCTGCTCGCTTGATGTGTGCAAGACTTCCGAAATTTCGTGCGTGGTTAATGTTATATATTGCCAAAAATTAAGTATTTTGAAACACTGTGCTGCACTCACAATAATGCAGTGCAGTGACAGATTGCCTGAGGGGGCCGTTTGCTGGCATGTGCAGCGGTGTTCTTGAAGCTTCTTCTTGGGGCACCTTGCTGTACGTTCCTCATGATGCCCATGCAAATATTGCACTTGTAATAAATAAGTTGATAGCAGCGTTTGTGCTGTCCTTTTCGTTCGTGTATTCTTTCTAATTTTGCGTACCGTGTAACCTAAAACGCGTCCCACCATAATACGAACCCAACTAGTCAAAATCATGCTGCAAAAACGCAGGGCAAGGCTAGGTCGTGTTAGTTGGGGAGAGAGAGAGAAAAGGGATTTCACCCCCTGCTTTTTATTGCGAATTGCGTCCTCGCCCTTCTATCTCCCACCCACCCTCCACGCGATAAACGTCGGCGGCAGCGCGGCGACGAATTGAGGGAAAATAAAAATGGTCAAGTCCCCGGGCGAGCCGCCGAGCAGGGAATGAGAAAGTGGGAGATACTTGCCTTTATCCTTTCGACGTTTTAACCGGAATGTCTGCGAGCGTGTCCCGTGTGTGCACGGATCCATCGCCCTTTCGCACATAGCGTACGCCGCACAGCAGCCATCAGGGAGCACATTTGAGCGCTGTAGCGGATGTAAATGTGTCGGAATGAGCGTGCACATTTTCTTGCAATTCCATTCCGGGGAATGACAAATTGCCTAACTTCCATTCACTTAAATTCCTCGGAATACAAAATCTTCCCTCATTTCCACTCCGGGAATGGCCGGGAAGTTCAAATTCATTGCTGTAGTTCCTCAACGTAGGAAAGGCACCTTGATGGTTTTATCAAGATACCGATGAACGCACCACAACGCCGATGTTATCAGACGCGTTGAGAACCGCAAAAAACTTCAGCGAAGCTTCCACTCACGCGCAAGTCTTTAATTGCGATGCTGTGTGAGCGATCATTGACGGACATAAAGTTGAGTTTTAGTATTGTTGTGGCGCCGTGGTTGACGTCGGCCGAATGGCATTTGAATGACCTTATGTTGAGCAAAGCTAGAGTGAGCTCTTTGTTAATTTGGTCGCCGTTTTCGCACGCCACTCTGCAAGCGCGACTTCCCGTCCCTAGCGGGTGCTTTGCACGCCGAGCCCGTCGAAGCGCGACCCTCTTCCCTCGGCCATGAGAACTATCCGCGGCCGGGCCTTGTGGAGTCAATCATCGCCTTCAGCAGCTTTTACATTCAACTCGCGTCTCTTCTTCGGTACACAGCGCATGCGCACGACGACACGGAAACGAACGAACGGGAACGTGCGCAATGAGGTGTCTTTCTCGTTCCGAGCAAATGTTGCCACAATACGGCGAACGCTGAGCTTTTTTTCTGGCCTGGCCAATCTCCCTAAGTGGGAATGCTTGTCTTGACGAAGACTCCGGCTTGACGAATGTGCGCTCGAGGCACGCGGCGAACACGGGAGCTTTTGTTATTCTTGGCCAATCTCCGTAAGTGGGATATGCTTAGCTCGACGAACCTACGCTCGTTGAACGCGTGCAAGTGCTCTCGCCATTTTCTTGTTATTTTTAAAACTGCGGACATCATACACAAACGATTTGCTCTACAGCTTCCCCGTCAAAATACCCAGAACGCGTCACCAAGGTCGAGGAATAGTGCTTGGGAACAAATCTCGTGCAGTCCAACCACACTACTAATTCCCATAGGCGTGGTACTCCCACTGGTTATTATAGTTTTTGCATGGTCAGCATGTTTTAACGGCCTGCGATGTTTTAACATTGTTTAAGCGTAAATGTGTTAAAGGGACCCTGCAACACTTACCGTCGACTACTCGGAATGTATTTTAAGGTAAAGTCTATCGTCTCAGCAATCTCTTCCCGCAAGAATTGTGAAAATCCGTTCACTATCACCGAAACTATGCGCGATGAAAATCGCGCATAATTGTTCCTTCTCAACTCGACCGCAGACAACGCGACGAAAAGCTAAACGCTCTCTCCCGGAGGATAGGGCGGCTCGCGGCGTCTTCTCCAGCGGCCTTCGATATATGGCAGGCCGGGGAGTTTTCCTCCTTTTCTCAGAAACGTGGATGGGTATATTTCCGGTTAGGTGCCACAAAAAAGGCAGCATGGCTGCCTGCTCGCAAGCAAGCGCTCGGGCTGGTAGGGCGTTTTTGAAGCAATAAACGTTTGTTGTCGAGTGGTCTGGTTTAAAGGGAGGTTTTGAGCTATCACTCCAACTCTGCGCACACTCAAACACAAAAGAAACGGCAAAACTGTTCCCAACAGGTTCAGGCATAGAAGAGGGTCGCACACAGCGCCGACGGCAGTGGATCGTCACAGGAAATGGGAGAAATTATCCACGAAGTTACCAGTGACAGCCGATCGGACAGCCATGGCCCGAATGACGTCGTATAGGCCATGCCAGGGGTGCATAATGAGGAGAACTGAAGAGAGTGCCGTCGGTTTTTTCCGCGTCTTTCACAGCGATTTGCGCGCTCCCCGCTTCACGTGCACGTGTAATATTTGGCCCAGGTATTCCTGGCAGTGTAATATAAACGTCGCGCAGGTTTACTTGCACTGCTCAAAGAGTGTTGCCAGGTCCCTTTAATGCTAAAGTGACCACGTCGACCATTTTTGTGCTGGCAAACGTCATGTTCAAGAAGACAAAATATTCATATACGCAGTTTTATCACGCGTCTGGGGCAGTCATGATATGGAGAAAACTAAGATATAATTAATGGGGAACAGAACCTCCGGATCTGCTGGTATTAGTTGGAACAGTGGACTGCTCGATCATCTCGTCCTGCCTTTGCACCAAATACGCAGCACTGGGGCCGCCCAAATCTTCAGCACTCACGCATGTCAAGCGTCCCGCGCAAGCGTGGATCGGGCGAGAACTTCATGTGTTTGCCTGCGCGCAGGTATGCAAGTCTTCCTTGTCGCAGAGCTTGTTTACGTGAGTCAAGTACTCCACTGCGCGCGCGCTAAAGATTAGGGCTGGGCCTCCTGTATAAAAATCTGTGCCGGGCACATCGCCATCAGGGGCCTTCGAACGCCACTGCTGTCCGCTGGCCGCTAGGGGCGCTGGGTAAACAGGGTGCCGCAGTATTAACTCTATGGGTGGCGCTGCCGCAGTTCCGTCTGCGTGTGGCGTGCAGCCCGTTCAGCCGTGTTAAACTTCGCTTTGTGGGACAGCTTTCGGCAAGTAAGTGCGTAGAATGCTTTACGATGGCCTACTGCTGTGTGCCATTATGCAAATCAGACGAGAAAAAGAAACCGGCAGGGCTTTCCTTTCATGAAATACCCTCTGACGCAGACGCACGAGCACGATGGCTTGGCGCAATTCGACGAGACAAGTGGTCGCCAAACACCACCTCATGCTACACCAAAGTATGCAGTCGACACTTCAAAGAAGAAGACTTCATTGAAGGCAAGCGGCGACGCCTAAAGAAAAGGGCTGTGCTGTTAGTTTTTGAAGAGTATCCGCCCCATCTCCAGCCGAAATCAACGTAGGCATGAAATACAGCAAGCATCGACAAACGAGTGAGTGCTACGATGGCGCGCAGCGACTCCGCGAGCGGAAAAGCTGCTTCAGCAGTGAAGGATATGTCGGATTGTAGCGCCATGGGCACATCGGTGGAGGCAAACTTGCATGGTCAAGGCGTACAGGTAGACAGCCGGTCAACTTCAAGTGTGCTTGTCACTGAGAAAGTGAAGTGGAGAACAAAAGAACAGGAGTTGAGGAGCCAGCTGCTTAGACTGCAAACAAACCGTCGACAAGTACAACGTGGAATTGCAAAAGCTACACGACGACGCCCTGGTTGCAGAGGTTTCGTACTTTAAGAAAGGGCGAAAGGAAAGGAACCTGCAGCTCTATTCTTGATTGATCAGATTGAGAACTTCAAGAAGAGGCCAAGCTGGTCCGAGAAGACAACCCGACGTTGGGTAGTTCTAAGGCATTTGTTGACAAGGGCATAGGAACACATTCGCGGGGAAATGCTTTTGAAGCATCCTTGCAGGAAGACTTTGAGCAACTACTTGGGAACCCCCAGTGGAGAAACAGGCTTCAGCAAACTCGCCGAAGCTCGCCTTAGAGTAGAAGCCGAAAGCTAGACTGTACCGCAGTCAAGAGTGTGCTTACTCATAGTCGACAAAATGAAGGTCAGGGAAAAGCTGCAGTACAACAAGCAGCAGGACTGCCTTGCGGGGCACGCAGATGTATCTTTGGAACAACAAGGTGGGGACCCCAGCTTAGCGAACTCTCTTCCTGCTTCCTAATTACAGGACTCTCGACGTCGTATCGCATTCCTGTGGCCTACTATTTTAGCAAGGGAATAACAGGCCACAGCTTCACAAGTTGTTGATTTTTGTGCTTGAAAAAGTAGAAGCATACGGTTTCAGGGTAGTTCGCTTAGGGACGGATAACCACCGAGTGAACGTCAATGCCGTGACACTTTTGGGAGATGGTCTTCTTACGTACAAGATAGAACATCCCTGCGAGTGTGACAGGCTCCTCTTTTTAGGTTTTGATCCGTGCCACGTTTTAAAAAATGGGCGCTCGCAGTTTCTGGCCCACGACATTGGTCCGAAAGGAGAGGTCTCGTCCTGTATACCTACAGAAGGACCCTGGTTGTAAAGCCTGTCCACTACCTCAGCCGAAAACATGTGTATCCAAACAGCACAAAAAATGAAGGTCGCAAGGGCAATTCCCGTCCTGTCGCCTGATGTTACTGTGGCCCTGGAGCATCTCAGAGACCAAGCCGGGACACACCGAGTGTATCATTCGCGGCTGCAGGCCAGACCATCATTTTATGCAAAACATCTATCGTTGGTTCATGCACAAGCAATACGACCCAGCACATCCACAAAAAATGGCCTGACGCTCGGCAATTTGACGATGCCGAAGATGCAAGACTGGAGTGGCTTCAGGTAACGCCGCCCATGTACTTCGGCGAACTGGAAAAAAGCTGTGGAAGTCGGCGCATACTTAACCGTGGTTAAGTATGCTGTGCCAGCCCTGTGAGCTTCAAACCTGCTCAAGTGCAAAGAGATGGATGACACTCACAGAGCTAAGCTCATGGAGCTGATATCTGTTCAGTTTTGGCGGCCTCTGCTGGTGAAACTATGCATTCAACGCAAGTGGCAAGCATGATGCTTTCAAATACGTTGCGAGAAGCCACTGTCCGGGAAATATGTAAACTGTAAATGCTTAGGGGCTACCGAAAATAGAGGTGCTTACAAATAAATATTCCTTCTTTTTTTTCAAAATGTATCCGTATCGCATCAAATGTGTTCACTTTCCAGAATATAGAGCTACTATGCATGGCAAGTCAACATTGGAAATTTATGCACATCATGTCCAAGCACGTAGGTGTGTGCGTACGCGGCATCTATAGGGCACGACGTCGGTGGTTCCTTGGTTATAACCTTTAGATAGCGGAAAGCTATATTAATGGAGTTAAAGGAGAGCATCGCGTTTCTTCACTGGTCGCATATCGAAGCTGGCCCAACATCCTTGTGAATACCACGAATAGGCATTTTTGATGCAGTGAGGCGCGCGGTCGTCTGCTAATAAAAGTAGGTCACTGTACGCGAAGTTTTTAGTATTCATTTCGCGTGGTGCTCTTCGCTTACGGCTAGTGCATGCAAGCTGCCAGCCAGATCTCTAAAACTATCGGTAACATCATTCAGCGATTACTCCCGCGGTATATTAAGGTTTGAGCGAAGAACTATAAGGATTTAATCTGTTTAATTTTGAGCGCGGCGCCAAAACCACGGTGGCTACGGCACGTAGCGAACTCCGGCACCCTCCAGCACCCTATTCGGCGAACTCCAACAAGGCTTTGTAAAACATGGCGGTTGATTTTTGAACAGGGTGCTTGAGAACCTTAAGAACATGGCTTCCCTCGCACTCCGGCTGCCGGCTCGCTGCCTCCTGGTGGCTCCTGGCTGGCACGCTGGCCGCGTGTTTACTTGAGCCGCGCTAGTGAAGTGATGTTATGCCAGGTGACCAGATGGCCTCGACTGGCACAGTCCACAGTGAGCAGCAAGAGAGACCAAAATCGTTTATTGACATCTGCAAGTTTACAGAAGCCAGGACATCATTTCATTTCGATCGCTGCAATTGTACGTCGCTTTCGTGACAACGTTTTTTTTTTGCCCTAACAACTCTTCAATTGCGCTAACATTTCGAACGAAGGGCAACATTGCTTCCGATATTCTGCTGCCGTATCTTTTTTTCTGTTTGGACGTCGCAACAAGTTACGAAGGAAACAGACGCTTAGAAATTCTCTCGGACTAAAGCGATAGTTATTGCGAACCAGTATCGCTTACAGCGAACATATCGACATTTGAACGTAGCAATGGAACTAAAATTCGTGAGCGAGTGTTTCAGGCACGGCGTTTTTTTTTCTCTATCTCTTTTGGGGGGTGCGACAGGCCCCAAGCACGCGCTAAGCAGCATCACAAGTGGAAAGAAAAGAAAGAAAACACCTACGGCAATTAAAATATTTATGTGGACTTCTTTACCAACGCTTTGAAAATTATAAAGTACTTGGATATGCTCTGTGCATGAAAATTGCTAACTAGTTCATTGCTAACTAGTTTAGTTACAGTAACTCTTTTTGCATGCCCCATTATTATTCCTGATGCTGGCATAATCAGTAGCTCTGCCGTTCAACAATACGAGTACATAACGTTGGTATCAGCTGTTTATTACGCTCTAGGGTGGTTACGAATCGTGCTGTAATATACTTATGAACGAGATATTTCACTTGCTGATACATATAGAATGTAATTAATAGGAACCGGAACTTTAGGCACGAAAAATAACGGTTTTAGGCGCCTATAATAGGCACTGAAAAGTGTCGTTTAGACGTTGATAGGCACCAAATACTGCGTTTAGGGCACATATAGGCTCAATTCGTATTACTTCAGCAGAAAATTTTACGACAAATTTTATGGCTCGCAGTAAAAACAGCAGACAATTTAAGTCTTGTACAGTGGGAAAGTAATATTATTTTATTCGTGAAAAATAGGCCACACAAGAGTTGCTATTCTAACAGATTTACGTAAAGTGCAGGGTGATTCGACAACAAAAAAAAAGCTTAAAAGCAAAGCACACCATAAAATTATTCGCGGCCTCAAATTGTACCTCATTTCGGTTGATAATTGCGTGCGAAAAAAACAACACTCAACGTTCACTGACGTTGGAGGAGCGCGCTTGTTCTTCGGGACACTTCATGACTCCCATCTGGAAATATATTATGTTTGGTGCTCAGAACATTCGGCAGCTCTTTTAGCACAGGAAATCAGGAATTTTATTTCAGACGGAATGAGAGATTGTCAGACAGGAATGCTCTATCGGAAACCGGTCCTTTGGGGATTGTGGCGGGTCAGTCCTGGACCTTCGAAATGAAACTCAGCATTCTTAATTAGAGTGGCGTGAAAGCTAGCAACTGCGTAAATGCTCTTTGCTAAGAGTGTGAAATAAGCACAAAATGTGTCAAGTCACATGCAAGTGTAGTGTGGTGTAAACAATTTCGGCTGCGATGCTTTTGGTCGTCTGCAATGGTTGTAGTAGTACCGGCGAGTGTATTTTTAGTAAATGTCCGCCCTTAGCCGAATTTGTAAGTCGTAGAAATAGGACTATGTTGGTGAAGAGGCACATATCGGTTAACTGCTGCTTGAAACACAACTGCAAACCGAAGGAAGATCTTAACTCAGGTAGTTATTCGTTGAGAGCAGAACGACCTGACCTGCTCACCTCTTCACTGCATTGTTGAATCCCATAGATTCATCGGTGCCTGGTTTTTATTGCGTTAGCGATGGAGGTGGCACATGGGTAAAGGTTCTCACCGTTGGTCCGCGGACACAGCGCGTCAGAAGGACATACAACAAAACAGCTGGTGTGGACACAGTTGAGGGTGACGTCGGGGTAAGGTTGGCTGCGGTTCGCTGCGTACGGACCTCTGGCAGCTCGGCCGATGTGACGGGGTCTAGCTGTGGAGGCGGCTTGTGTTCGGTTGTGCGTTTCTGGGCTAGTTTGGCACCGCTCGCGTTTTTTTTTTCGAACGGGGTGAGACAAAGACTTTGTTGTGGGTTCCTAAAGCGAGAACAGTCCGTGCAGACCATCGACTCAAAAAACCAAAAAAAAAGCACATATGACACAAAAAAGGCATTTTAGGGGCTAAAAAGCCCATATAGGCCCTTATAGTCAAAATAGGCATTAAAAAGCCCATATAGCCAAAATAGGCATTATAGGCACAATAAACTATTGCTTAAAATGCTCCCCTTCCATTAGTTCATGCTTATATGTTAAATAGGCTTGATACGGACTCAAGGTAAAAATAGGCATTTTGCCTAAAGTTCCGGTCTCCAGTAATTAAACACTCTAGGTCTACATAATTTTACCTTCATATTTGCACAGTAAAAATGCGACAAGAAAATTTAATTTCCATAAGCAAGAGAGGATAAATATGATTTCAGAACCCAGCTGCACAATAACGTATTACGCACCCTGTGTTGACTCGCACTTGCACGTCGAAGAGCCGCATTGTTAGTTCAATTACCCCGAGGTATTCGCACGCAACCCATCCAACTCGATAAAGCAATCTGCCCTTGAGGTACAAAGCACCACAACCTCCTCCTTCCTCTCTTTTGCCACACGCTTATCCCTGCTTTTAGGTGACCCGGGCTATATCTCCAGACCTCCAAGACAAACTCTGACCACTCACATTTCTTGGTGTACGAAGGTTTAAAGCCCACCTGCAAGGTCCACACAGCGCTATTAACAAAGGAGACACCTACTCGATCTCCAGAGCATAGAATCATAGTGTCTATCAGAAATGAGCTGCTCCAATAAAGTTTACTTCCTCTCAGCTTCTTGCACGAACTTGCTTTAGGCTGATAACAGGATCTCTACCGTTGGTCTTGAAGCAATCTTTTGTGTGTGCGAAGTGTCGTAAATGTACAGAGAAAGTGAAGTACTCTTGAGCAGCAGTGAAAGGGAATGGAAGAAAGTAAACTAGAACCCGCATTTGCTTTCTTACATTTGCCAATGTGTATGCGTCGTGATTTATTGATAAACGTTGAATTTTGGGGCTAGAGTGAGCCTAGCGGCTAGCTACGTAACAATATCACATCGCACATTTTGATGCGTCTCAATATTTGCAGTACACCGAATACTTGGCCGAAGTTAAATATTTTTAGACATTGAATATCGTGTTCCTGAGTTCAACAACTATTCCATTCATACTCAGATATATGCACATCACATGTATTGTGGGGCGCAGGGGTAAAAGTAGGGATGTTACTTCCCCCACACGTATACCAAAACCGGCGACGAGAGACACAAATCAGCCCTTGTCTTCTCGTTTCGTCCAGCTAGCAAGGAAGCGACAAGTGCTTTCGCTCATTGACATTTATTACTGAATAATAAACATACAAAGAGCATGCAGGCTAGCTGGTTGACGGCGAGGATCTAGTTCCTCGCCCGGGCAATTTAAGGGAATCGAGAGGTTCGACTCATTGCGACAACAGTCATCTCCGGGGCGCCTCAGCGCGCTCGCGTTTGCCTCGCCGGGACGCG
Organism: Haemaphysalis longicornis; assembly: GCA_013339765.2. NCBI lineage: Eukaryota > Metazoa > Arthropoda > Arachnida > Ixodida > Ixodidae > Haemaphysalis > Haemaphysalis longicornis. Next base: position 2,823 of record JABSTR010001432.1, on the reverse strand, counting down.
TATTCCCAAACCATATTCCGTAAGGGCCCAGGCCGACCACACCCCCTAAGCAGCGGCGCAGCCAATGAGGTTAAAAAAATTGCAATTTTTAATCTCCTTGGACGCAGGACCGTGACGTCACTACCTATATGTGCGCGACTTCATGCAAGGTGGATTTTTTTTCGTTTTTCCCCCTCCCCTCGTTTCGGCTGCTTTGCCGGCGGCCGATGGTTTCGCTCTGTGGGCGGGGCGGGTCTGCGGTACTGGGGAAGCTGAACGCACATGTGGTAGAAGTTAACCTTTTGTACCTGAGCCCCTGATCTCTCCGCGCTCTTTTTGCGCGCCTGCAAGTTGACGCTGACCTCCGATCGCGTTCCTAAGAAGCGCTCGGCTCGGTGCTCGAAGTGCGCGCGCGCGCGGATGGACGCTTTCACGTACATGTGGCAATTATACAAGTTCCGGAAAGCAAACACTCTGATAAAAATGAAGACAAAATTTGTTTTGATCTCTTGTGATCGCGCTGCTTCGCGGCAGCCGATGGTTTCGCTCCTAGCACAAGCCTGGCGTACGCGCTGGGAAGATGAAGCTCGCTCTCCGCGCTCTCTTGTGCGCCGTCAGTCGCTCGTCTCCCATGCTGTTCCTAGTTAAGCTAGCGCTCGGCGCGTTGCTAAAAGTGCGCGCGCGGATGGATGCTTTTGCACGTACATATGTAGTTATTGTTTACCTTCCGGAAAGCAAGCACTCCCAATAAAGTGAAGGCAAAAATGTTTTTTTTTTGTCTTGGGTGGTCCTTTGGACTCCCTACCGAAGCGCAGAACGTTTGCTCTCATTCGGTTGAAAGCGCACGCGTACGTCGGTCGCTCGTCGGCTGCGAACATCAGCGAGCGTGTTATTCGCCATATTCGTTTGTGCCTCGCACTCGCGGAGAAGTGCCCATCACAAGGTCTATTTTGTTGTTGTTGTTGTTGTTCCTTTCTGATGTCTATTCATATAATTGTGTGCGCCACGCGCGTCCCCCGCGCATTCACGCGATGGTCGCGAAGCTTATAACTTCTGCTTCATGGATAAGCACGAGCAGCCGCTCGAGGTCGTCAGAGATGACCTCGCGTCAACAATCATGAGTCTGTGTTCCGCGCGAACCTGCCTGACGAAGTAGCAGTCAACGCCTTCATGGACACGTAGAGCGGGTGCACCAACACAACCTGGATTGTCCAAAAGGTCCAGAAACGGGGCGAAAGGTATGTTTTTCGATACGAAGCGTTGTAGTACGCGAGGCGGCGTTTTGCAACTTTTGTTGTACTATTTATATTTTTATTCTTGCTTTTTGTTGTTTATACGTTTGGTATACTTTTTTGTGTGTGTGTGGCTTACAGTTGAGGCGCGAGCTGTGACACAATGCCCGCGAATTAAAAACGCCAGACAGTATCATCAGCGCCATTCGGATCCTGCTGGAGCTGTCTATTTATAAATAACGTATCTTATGCAGCAAAATCTGTGTGTGCATGAAGCACAAATTGTTAAAAATAAGTAATCGAAATTGGCAACAGTGTGAGTGGTAGCACGCATGATAACTGATATCAAACTGCGCCCTGATGGCTTCAGTGAAGAGACTGTGGTCAATAGCCCTGTACAGAAGTCATATATCAAACTCCTCGAGTACTTCAGTTGCTGTACAATCCAACTATTACTTAGCCCTTGGTTGGCATAATATTTTCGATATTGTTTCCCTAAATTGTTATGACCAGCAGTGCAAATTATGCAGCATTCATGACCGAGTGTAGAAACGTGTACGTTTGAGCTGGTGTCTTTCTTATCAACGTATCACCTTGCAAAAACGATTCACACCTTCCATTGCTGTTAACAAAATGTCAATGTTTTTCTAGTGGCACTGTTCCTGATAAAGAAATAATGCAATGAAGTTAATGTTAACGAAATTCAATGCAATAGTGCTTATGAAAGTGCCAAAATGTAGCAGCTCATGCAGCTGTAATATTTCGCAAGGGTAGGACAGTTTGTAAATGTAGTCATGGGTAATTGGCTGCCTTTCTTGTAATCCTTACCTGCAGCACCGAATCGTGTTTTGAGGTGTGTATATAGTGAAAGAGCACCCAACTCAATTGTATACCCTTCTGTGTGCTGTAGAATGAGCTTTCAATGAGGGTGTTTGCTTTCCGGACCGTGTATAATTGCCACATGCGCGTGAAAGCGTCCATCCGCGCGCGCCACTTCGAGCACCGAGCCGAGCACTTATCTGGGAGAACACGATCGGAGGTCAGCGTCAACTTGCAGACGCGCAAGAAAGAAGAGCGCGGGAGAGATCAGGGGCTCAGGTACAAAAGGTTAACTTCTACCACATGTGCGTCAGCTTCCCAGCGCCGCGCAGGCCAGCCCCCCGCCAGGAGCGAAACCATCGGCCGCCCACAAAGCAGCCGAAACGAGGGGAGGAGGAAAAAAAGAAAAAATCACTTCGCATGAGTCGCGGACATAGAGGAAGTGACGTCACGGTGCTGGCGTCCAAGAGGTTAAAAATTGAAATTTTTTAACCTCATTGGCTGCGCCGCTGCTGAGGGGGTGTGGTCGGCCTGGGCACCTACGGGATATGGTTTGGGAATACGCCGCCGGGACGCCGATGGCAGCCATTGTCGCCCTCCTTTTTCCCGATCCTCAAAGGAAGGAGGTCGCCAGGCGCGTCCTCTCGCCTCGCTTCCCGAGCTCCAACCCCCCACTTGCATCCCGCGCGCTCTCACCGGCCACAAAAACACTCCTTAGTAGATCACCCTTGCCGACCTCTCGCCAAGCAAGTTTCCGGGGAGCAAGCAGTGCGCGAAGCCGAACGAAAGTGAA
>JABSTR010001431.1:0-52278 GCA_013339765.2 Haemaphysalis longicornis | reverse complement strand
TAACAGAAGTCAGTTTGCAAATCGGAATAGGACGCAGTGATTCAATGAACACATACGTCCTAAAGAGCACAGAAATACCGATTCGCAGCAGTTGACAATTACTTCCAGTCATCCGCACCTTGGTCGAATGAACAGTATAGGGTCTACTAATGTTCAAAACATTTTTACCAACTCAAGACACGTCACATTCTACTATATATATGCAGTCTTTCTTGCAGACGACTCATTGTTACCACGGGATCTTGTTTGAGGCTTTTTACCTCAGCGTTACATTTCACGCATAACGTACACTATTTCCACGTCGTTGCCGTTTTCACTATTACTTATTATAATGTCCATTCATATTTTTGAGTCAAGGGCCTTATGCACCCATGCAGCGCCGATATTTACTCGCATCGCATGCAAGCCAACATTTTTAGACCCCTACGATTTGCAAACAGGCAGACCTTATACTACTTAAATGGCGCTGTTTGGCCCTTGTCTATCACTCCACTAGGCACGAACAATAACAGCGACAGGACCACTACGCTCAGCCTTTAGTAAACAGCTAAGGGAGGAATAACTTGCGATTTTTGAGAATGGAGGAATTTCCTCGCTGAATTAACAGCACGCACATTTTGAAGTTTTGTTCGTGATTAAGCCATTATTATTTTATTATGGTGCAGTTGTGGCTATACTCGGTTACAATTTAAGAACGGCAGCGATGATTATGATGATGATCCTATTGGTTTCCCCCTTTGAAGCGGGGTGATGACATGTCATCTTACAAAAAAATGACTAATATAACCTATGTTTTACACTCTTGGTTTAATACTAGCGCTGCTTAGGGCAGGCACAAAAAGCTTATTAGGCACGAAATACTTTTTTTCCCTGTTACAGGTGGTAACTGTCCTAGGCAATATTCCCCTCTCTGCTTTTCGTCACCAGCATTCTAATCTTCTTTTCGTCCCCTCGACAGCCTTGAAGTTAACTTCCTCTGTGATACCCTTAAATCCTAGGGCTTCTGAAGCCCAATATTCCCTCATGTAGATTTGGATGGATACCCTCACATTCTAACACTATGTGCCGCATAGTTTCTGTTTCTTTTCCGCAGACCACGCATACCCCATCATTTTGTGAATACTTCCCCACAAAACTCTTAGTTCGCAGGCAACCTGCTCTAGCCTCAAAAAGCAAAGCACTGCCCTGGGAATTATCGTAGAAATTTTTCTTTCTGATGTTCATCTTCTCAGCCCTGTACATCTCTAACGACGTTTTAGCTTCCATTTTTTACCTCCATTTATTCGTTTCAATCTGCCTTGCCTCTTTTTTGGTTACCTTGGCTGTTTTGGATTCCCCACTGTTCTTTCCGTATTTTATCGTTAGCCTTCTAGTCTTTCTTAACCACTGCGTGTCCACGCTTTTCAAGTATAGGTACCTAAAAACCTTAGCTGCCCACCTTCGTTGATCCATTGCCCTCAACCTCATCTCAAAGCATATTTTACTCTGAGCTTCTCTAACTTCAAACGACGCCCAGCCCATATCTCCCTGAACTGCTTCGTTAGTTGTTTTTCCATGCGCGCCTAAGGCCAAACGTCCTACCGTTCTCTGGTTTACTTCAAGGCCTGATAGAACGTCTGATTTTAAGCAGAGTACAGCATTCGCAAACGTGAGACCCGGAACCATTACTCCTTTCCACATTCTTCTTTCTACTTCATATTTGTTATACCCCCTAAAGCTCTATGCTTCATTATAGCTGCGTTTCGCTTTCCCTTAACCTTAAGTTGCTCCTCGTGAGTACTTAAGTAGTTATCCCCTTCGTTTATCCACACTCCCAAATATTTATATTCCTTCACTCTGGGTAATTCGCCTTGCTGGATAGACACTACGTCGCGTCATTGAAAACATTATTCCTGATTTTTCTGCACTGAAATTTAACCCGAGGTCAGTGGCTTCCTGGCCGCAAATATTCATTAGCCGCTGCATATCGGTTTGTTATCAGCTATGTCGTCTGCGTATCATTCCCGGAATATTGTACCACTTCGCCTTGCAGCATATGGGTTGCTACTTGATTTTTTCTTAACACCGATTTCAGTGGCGAGCCGCAGTAAATATTTATTAGCCTGCTGCTGGAGTTTCAGCATTCTCCACAGCCGTTCTCTGTTTACTTTGTCATATGCCCCTTTAATGTCCAAGAACGTAATCCATAGTGGTCTAGCTTTCGCAATTTCAATGCATTGCGTTATGAACAGATTGTCATCAGTCGCCTGTCTTGTCTAAATCCATGTCTGCATGTCCCCAAGTGCACAGTTACTTCCGGTAACGGAAGTTGCCGCTGTGCGTCATCACCGCAGCCGGATGTTACTCCGCGCGGAGCAAGTAGTACGTTACTGGGAATATTTTGAACATGGCATAAGCCATTTCCGCGATTTTTTTGGGCTTAATATGCTTGCAAATTACTGCAGCGACGACAAAAAAACTACGTGAGCAAAGGCAGACGTTATCACGCGTTCATAGCAATGTCCCTTCAAAACGCGCGCGCCCGCTGACACCCGGGACCGTCGCTTCGGCGGAGGGATACCGTACATGAGCTGCTGCCGTTCTTAACTTGTTCCCAGTATAGTTAACATGCTGTTGTAAAAAAAAAGTTTGTCTTTGTTATATCGTTGTTGCTCAAAAATAACAGTTGAACCTCGATTTAACGAAGACACCGGGACCCTCGAATTATTTCGTTAAATCGAGAACTTCGTAAAATCAAGAGAACGACAAATTTCGCTTGAGAGAACAACAAATTTGTTGCTTCGAGAAAAAGCTTGTGATTTTCGCCTGCGCGCGCTTCGTGAGCAGCGCGAGCACACACTTCTCGTGGCGAACCAGTAAAGTCAATGCGTTCTCGACACCCTCGTGTTGTGTACCCCAGCAAACCGCCTCAGAAGGTCGACGGCGCCCATCCCCTGGCTTGGCGTGGGCACGGGAGTTTCGACAGTATCACGATCGTTCACATCTTCAGATTCCTCTTTTGCGCCAGATAGAAGCTGCACTACCTCCTCGTCGTCGATAACTTCTGTTGTGTCAGTGTGCGCGTCTGCGTCGGCGTTCACGAAGTCGTCAAATTTCTGATCTGCGGCCACCTCTTCACGCCGACGAAGCTCTCCCAACAACTGGACGATGCCTCTTGTTGCGGGCTCGTAGAGCCCGCAACACAAGCTTACAGCGCACTGCTAGCTCGATTGCTGGCAGTGTGTTCTCAGCACACCAGCTCGTGTGCTTGCACTGCGCTGGTAGCATACTGCCGGACATGCTAGATGCCATAAATTTGGAAAAACCTCTTTTTCTAGTCACCTGTTTTCCCTAAATGCTTCGTTAAATCGAGTTTGGCGGTGAACTTTGTTTCGTTACTTTGAGTTCATAAAGCATTAAGCTTATGGGAAACAGCGGGGGGTATCAGAATTGGTTCGTAAATCGGGAAATTTGTAAAATCGAGTTTGGTAAAATTGAGTTTCAACTGTATTCAAATTCTAAACAGCTTTAAGATGCTTTAATAGCTGTATTGTAAAAATATAAAAGCACTTTGGAATTTGAGAAAAAAAAAACCCTCAGATCAAATTAGCCTACACAAAACAAACTCGAAACAAGCTTATGTGACGCATTCTAAGAAGCGGCAAAGGGAATGTAACCATGCCTAGAGTTACGTCCGACGGAACCCAGAATTGAAAACTACAGTTACGTCCGACGGAACTTTAAGCCAGTTTCTAGGGTTACGTCCGACGGAACATTATGTTTTTGGTTACGTCAGGCGTAACGTAAACCACAAAACAAAATTCACTGCTAACGGCACCAGCTACTCTGACGCTCTATATGGGTAATCTATACTCAACATTGTTGAAATCGTCGCTTGTACGATAAATGACGTCAAATTCGGAAACACAAATGTTGCTGCTTTATGGCCAAACCGGTTCAGTATGAGTAAATCACCGGTAACATGTTCGACAGCGCCGGCACCCCGTCGGTCGAGTGGTCAGGAACGTGATATAAGCGCCCACACTACTGCAGCGATGTGGGTTCGAATCCCATCTGGGTTGGTGGAGTTTTTTCCTAATTAAATTATTCAAATTTTTCGGTACTAGTCCATGTACACTTCTTTCCATATCCAACACGTGTAAGCAAAGGAGAAGACGGGAATTAACAAACTTGAAGCTCGTGCAGTGGGCGCAGTGCCAGTTTGTAGCGTGTGCAGTTTGCCGAGAGAAAAATTTACATGGGTCAAGAGTCTTTTAACAAATGTAATTATTAGGGCTAGGCGTCGGTTAATATTTCAACCTTATTAATCGGGTGGGTTTATGAATCGATTATTCGGTGGTGCTGGTTTGGAAGGACAAATGACCAAAATAATTGTGTAGTAGCAGAAATAAGATCAATATGCTCATATACTTGTTCACACATTCCAGATGAAGTAAGTAGGTCACGGTCACGGCGCATGATGCGGGCGAGACGCTTATCAGCTATCAGCTCGTTCGTCACACACACGTTTCTAGAATCGGGAACATCAGCACCCGCCGTGAGTGCAGATGGAGCTGATTAATCACGCCTTGCTTACTGCAGAAAGATTTTATACGACGGCAAAACGGTATATATAACTGCCCCCTCGTTTTTTGTGCCGTGTATATTTGTAGTTTTATTCAAAATTTTGCCCTGCGGAATGATGATACACGAGTTCAGAGGTATACGAACAAGTCGACTTCGTGTATAAAGTCTGAGAGTTGTCGATGAAATATTATTGAGTTTTCTCACTAGCTTAAACCGGTTAAAACAATTATTCGCGGCGAAAGCATTAATTGATTAATCGGAAGGTTAATCGATCAATAACCTACTCCTAATAATAAATAATTGATTAGCGGTAATAAAGCGAATGTCCTGGTAGTCCTTTTTTTTCTTCCCAGAAAAAAGGAAATGTCGATAAATTTTGGGTAATTGATCTGGCTGACTAATAAAAAACGTAAGGAGGTTCTATTTTGTTAATTCCCGTCTTCTCCGTTGCTTAGACGTGTTGGATATGGAAAGAAGTGTACGTGGACTAGTACAAAAAAATTTGAATCTTTTAATAAAAAAAAACTTCATCAACCCAGCCGGGATTCGAACCCCGATCGCTGCAGTAGCGTGGGCACTTATATCACGCTCCTGGCCACTCGACCGACGGGGAACCGGCGCTGTCGAACAAGTTACCTATGACTTGCTGATTCCGAACCGGTTTGGCCGTAAAGCAGCAACATTTGTGTTTTCCAATTTAACGTCATCTATCGTACAAGTGGCCATTTCAATAATTGGCCCACTCGATTTACCATCCTGGACGGTCAGCGAGCAGACCGAGGACTGCGCTCGGACCGGAAGTCCCATAGGAATACATGGCAAAATCGAACACCGGATCGCGTCTCGGGCAGTCCGCGGATGATCCGTGACTGATAATCGAGGAACCTCAATGTTGCGTATGGATTACACATATAGAGCGTCATGGTATTTGGGGCCATTAGCTGTAAAAAATTTTTTTGTGCTTTAGGTTACGCCGGACGTAACTCAAAATATTGGCCTAAGTTCCGTTGGACCAGAACTCTTGTCGGACGTAACTCCAGTTTTCGATTCTGAGTTCCGTCGGACGCAACTCTAGAAACTGCTTTAAAGTTCCGTCGGACGTAACTCTCGTTTTCAATTTTGAATTCCGTTGGACGTAACTCTAGAAACTGGCTTAAAGTTCCATCGGACGTAACTCTAGTTTTCAATTTTGGGTTCCGTCGGACGTAACTCTAGACACAATTTAATCAAACCACCCTAGAGGGTATTCAGCGCACGTTGATTGGCACTCTACTTAACTTCGGGTTGTGAGGCCTTGTGAACCCACAACGTAAATATTAGAAACGCTAATGTTCGCAGCATGAAAATTACTGTCCAAGGTTTACGTCAAACATGCTGGCTGTACTTTTGAATGAAACAGTGGCGGTGGTATTCAAAAGGGGAATGAATGACCGAGGTGCATTGCCCAGCCCAGTGTGAAGTCTACGTTTTATCCATTGCTTGAATCCGTAATAAATCTCGGCCAGCCATTCCCAGATAATAAAATGATGGCATGACTATCTATAAACACATTTTAACGTTTAAAACGAGCATTTTGGTGGTAAAACGCCTATTGGAATGAACTGGGTCCTTTAATCGCAGAAAAAGTCTACTCGGCTAATTTTTAGAGTATTTCTGGGTAGATAAAATAAGCGAAAGTGAAAAAAAAAAATGACGGCCTTTTTCCGTGCTCTAGGAAGACGATAAGAATACGCACTTCTTTAGTACAAGTTGATGCCAGCATCCGCAAAGACAAACAATGAATGGATATAAAACTTGTGAAGCACACGTCAACAGAAATGTCTGCCGCAAAAGCTCGCAAATACAGCAGCGCCAATCAGGCTTGAATACACCGAAGTAAAGATCTCTGGAAGTCCGGACACGATGAGGATCGCCTAATCATGCGGGCTCCGGTTTATCTGACAGGATGCGTAGCAGGCCAAGGGTAATTGAAACTCTAGGGGTGGTTGTCGAATTGACAAGCTCGACGAGTTATCGCGAATACAATTGAAAGGGAAGACTTTACTTATGTTTATGGCTGCCACACGCGAGGCGATTCGTTTAGACTGCCGTGAATCACATCAAGCTTGGACCCTGTTTTATGACTCAAAGCTAGCACTCAAGGCCCTCGATGGAGTTATGAGGCAAGGACCTTACTATGCACTTGCCGCGGAAGTAATAGAGCTATGCTCCTTTGCACTCAACAAAGACACGAACCCACCATTCAGTGGGTACCAGGACATTACGGGCTAGCTTGTAACGACTAGACTGACAAGGAGGCAAAGAAGGTTTCTGCAAACGCAGATGTTGCAGGTCTGCTTTTCGCAAGGCTGGACACGACCGCCTTTCTGTTTACCATTCTCCGCCTCGCCTCGACGAGGCACTCACCCTGACAACCGTCACATAGGAGACTACACCGGCTGGACCCGAACTGCAAGTTTCGGTTACCTTCTCGTATTCAGCGAAACCACGCCGCGCTGTTTCACCGACTACGGCTTGGCGTAGCCTTTACCCGTCGCTACAAGCATCTTATCGGTGTTACGAGTGACCCCAATTGGGAAACATGCCGTGTACTAGAGACTATTTCACATGTTCACGGAAACTGTCCACCACACGCGCATCTTCGAAAACAAGTAGCGAGATCATTGGCCCGTTTTGACTGTCGTGTGGTGTCGGAGAAAGTACTGCTGGTCCCTTGGCCAGGCGAGCAGCGTTCCCACAAGACATTCAAAGCAGTGCTGACATTTCTGCGGAGCAGCGGCCTTGCACCGATATTGTAGTTGAGGCCCGCCTGGGTAAACCTTAACGCGTGCACTGTGTAAGTATAGGCATGTTTTGTACATGGCCATTATTTCATTTCTCCGTCATCCTTATCTCTCCCATACTCTTTCCACGCTCTTTCTTCCCCTTCGCCTTCCCACACATCGAGCAGCTGGCCAGAACTAACGCGATTAGTTCTACCTTTCTGTGTTTTAGCGCGCCGCCGTATGGCGCCCGTCTCTAGGCTGAGCCGCGTCGCCGTCGTAACCGAGTGAACGATGGCAAGATCAAATAGTGGAGAAAGCAAAGGAGGAGAGTGTCGCGAAATTCGATGGGAGGGCGGTTCGCTGTGGCGGCGCGAGCGCTCTCCGAAAGTGTGCGGTGGAGAGGGGGGGGGGGGCAGTATGCTGTGCCCGCAAGAGACGCTCGTTGGCGCGACCCTGGCGGAAATGTGAGGGGGCGTGCGCGTAAAAATGCTGTGCGTTCCCTGCCTAAGACACAGTTCGCGCCGCCGACGCAGAGGCTCACCATAGCTGCCGTCGAAAGAACCCACGAGTGAGTGCTGCCTCAGCGCACTGCTGCTGCGTCCAAATATCGCATTAGGGAGTATCGTAATCGCCGGTCATTTTTTTCATTTCAATATAATTTCTCTCTTTCTCTCTCTCTCTCTCTCTCTCTCTCTGTCTTTCACTATACACTTATATCGTAAATGAGTAACAAAAGAAAAACTACAAACTACAAACTGCACCTGCAATTGTGTACAGATCACTTGGACTCCCAATACTGCGATTCTAACTTTCTTATGCTCCAAGTGTTGTTTTGCTGTTTCGATTCGTAAGCAAAAAATAACTGCAGTAAAACCTAGATACTTCAGGCTCTGTTAGTTCGAAAATTCACACAATTCGGCGTCGCGACTCGCTCCCTTCAAGAATGTACACTGACCGTTATCCACAAACCTTCGTCATTTCGGCCCAAATTTACGCACGCACCGCTTCATTCGGACAAATTGGAAGAATGTGACACACCTGAGTGCAATAAATGGTACTATGCCCTACGTGTGGGCGAATACGCCGCAGAAGTGGCGTCACACTGTTTCAAGCATACCGCATTTGTTGGGCTCGAAACATGTGAAAGCCCGGCGTTTATAGCGGCACAACCGGAGGATGTCGATGAGACGCTCGTTGATCTGCTCCTCTCCGAAGTTCAGCTCGCTGACTACGTTGCCCGTGATGGTGGCGTGGTTGTCGCCGACTGGTTAATTGACGATGAGATCATCAACGATGACCTCGGTGTGTTGTAAGAGGCGTCCGGTGAAGAGGACCCGTGCGATGCCGTGCGATGTCCCGGCGGGACAGACTGCAAAAGAAGTTGCGGTTGCCCTGGCTTTTCTGGAAGAACTCTGCTATCGCACCCCTCCATGCAACATTCTTGCTCCGCACGGATTGTCCGTGTCCGAAAACTTGTTAGCTAAAAGACAAACTAGCATCGCCGACTTCTTCGCAAAGTAAAGTAGCATAAAAATATTGCAAATATACTGTTTTTTGTTGTTGATTTGATAACTCGACATTCGGATAATTTGTACATTTTTTACTCCCTGGAGATTTGCATTAACGAGCTTTCACTTTGCGGGGCCACCTTTAGAAATTAGTCACTTTTTGGACTGTGACGTAATCACGCTGACGCGGCGCTGAAGACAAAGACTCTTTCCAAACTTATTGGGGATTGTTCACACTAACCCTCGTGTCCTCAGATCTTTTTCTTGCTTTATTGAAATTTTACCTGCGCTCTTAATTAACTCCATTATGTCCTTTATCCTATTTCGTAGCCTATACTTTCTTTTCGCCTTTATGTATTCACCCACATCGGGAGTAGCAAGCCCCGTCGATAGTGAGGCTAACCTCTTCAGTATTTGTTAAACCTCTTTCTCCATCCCTCTCTCGAAGTGTACACAAACCGCTTGGGCTGTAGGACTATTCGTCGAAAAGAAATTTGTAATAGGGCAACTCGTAGTTGGGCAATTCGTCGCATAGGGCAATTCGTAATAGGGCAGTTCGTAGAAACGACGATTCATCGCTTCGGCGAATGTGTTCAAAGAACTGTGAACTGGGCTAGTTGGTGCTGGTTCACTCTACTCTGAGCGAAACAAGAGACTGAGGCAAAGATACAACACGGGCACAGTGCAGACTAAAAACACACTTTATCGAGGAAGCAAGAAATCTATAATAAAAAGTAAATACATCGCGCCTTCCCAGAATGAACACGTCGTGTGCTTTAATGTAGGTGAAAGGTGACGCAAATGACATTCAACATGTTTCGATGCAAGTACCTCACAAGACACTCTTATTTCTGTTATACAAAATCAATAAGCGCAACCTCGCTGTTAACGAGTGCATTGCCATGTAGCCAAGATGACGGAGGGTTCTTCAAGGAACAAAGTTTATCGGAGCGAACTTGTGCTTCGCACAGAACTCAAAGAATACACAAGCGTCGAAGAAGTCAACAGAGTGACGCCCACATGCGATCTTCGGTGAATAGAATGTCACGGTGCTTCGTCTAGCCGCATTTATTTGGGGCGCGCTTGCGACAAAACACTCCAACGAATATTCAAGCATTCCCAACTGCGCTGGCCTTCATTTCTGAACTGATTTTCAGACAGCTAACCTCAATTGGGCATGGAGCATGGCTGCGGTTATCTGTGAGTTTATAAAAGACCGTCGTGAACCAGCATTTCCCCGCCTCTTTCAGTCCTGATAATTTCCATTGCGACTGCGAAAGAGAGAGAGAAAAAAAGAAACGCTTACACCAGCTAATTTACAGGACTTCGCTGGGGAACTTCATCTTGTTAGACTTTAAAATTCGTTCTGGACGCCGCAGGCTCACGGAACCACTGATCTTTGGCCTCTAGTGAAAAGATTGTCTCGGCGAACATGCAGCCTCTCGTGCAGTGGTGGAATATTGTTTTCTTAGGAGGACTCTGAACTTTTCTCTTTTACACATACACGTTCGGTGCCCTTTCTCGAATAGTTCGTTGTTCTTTAACGTCAATAGAAAGTTTTTTTTCGACGAATAGCACTATGACGAACTGCCCTACATGACCTAATGTCCTGCGACGAATTGCACTATTACGAACTGCCCTCTTGCGAATTGTCTTTCGACGAACGGTCCGTACGCCAACCGTTCGAGCGGTGTCAGCCGACCTCTGTTCCCGTGGCGGAATCTGTTTATTTTTCCGGCACGCAGTCGCACCCTTAGCTTCAGACGCAAGATTTAAACTCACGTCTCCCTAGCTACGGGAGCATTTAAACCCCCATTAGCACCCCTAGCAATTACGGGCGAGACCTTCCCGGATGTGCCTAGCTCGAACGCTCAGAAAAAGCACTCCTTCTTGCCGAAAGTTTGACTTTGTAAAGCCTCGGCGTCTGTCTCTTCGGAGACGTTCCTCCAGCTTATCCTCCTGAGTAGGGGATCCGGGGAGAGACAGAACAGCTGGAACACGGATAATAAGAAGACTGGACACTCAGGAATGCTCGGGTGTGTCCAGTCTTCTTATTGTCCGTGTGTCAGCTGCGCTGTCTTCGTACTGTGTTCAACCCACACGCCCAGATAGCCACATTAGTGCATAGCGGTGAGCCTAAAGTTTGTACGCGCAGCTGTCACTCACAGTTACCTGCCAATCATTGAGCCACCACAGCGTACGGGGCGAGTTCCTCTACGTCACACAGTGAATCTGTGTGCGTGTGTGGGGGAAGGGGGGATGGTCAGGTCGTATTAAAGCCACAAACATGTTATTATACCTGGTTGACGTGACTCTGACCAGCGAAATGAACAACCTCTCTGCTTGTCGGGTTTCTTATAAAACCAAACCTTGTACACTTGTAGTGAGAATACTAGACATGAGCAACAAAGTAGGAAAACCCCTGCCGTGTCACTATTGAAGGAGCTTTAAAAGTAAAGCTTGAAAAAAGAACACATTCGGAATAATATGTGCCTAGATAATGCGTATCACAATTACTTGGGACTCCACAACCTCGATACATCATACATCGCCCGCAGATCTCTAGGGGCGATTTGACAGGCGCTTGGAGAGTACGTCATCACAAAGTACCACGACAGAGGCACGAGCCAAAGGCACGCAAGTACATTGCGAAAAAAAAGAAAACAGAACAGAAGGGGAGAAAGGAGAAATACTAGACGTAAATAGTTTAGTATTTCAAGTCTGAGCCGATTGTTTCCAGAAGCAATGAGATAGTCCACACCATACAACACATCCTCTTCCCAAGCAAGTGATGGCTCCAAGAAGGCCAAGTGTTCCTGCATCCGCAATACAAGTCGTTAGTCCTAGAAGGCAAGGGGAAGTAGCACGCCGCGTGGCATACAAGAGCCCGGACACATAAAGAGTTGGCGCACACGTCGTGTCGTGAAGAGAAAAACTTCCCCGAATCTGTTATAGAGTGTTTTCTAGAGGATGCCCGTGTGTTACTTTGACGCGCTGCCTTGTTGTTGTTCTAAGACCTGTATTCACAAAGGGGGAGGCTCAGGATCATAAGGGGAGAGGGGTGTTTAGCTTAACTACAGTGGCGTAGCCAGAAATAATTTGCGGGGGATGTTATACGCCTTCGGTTAAAAAAAAAAAAAAACGAAAAGGAAGAGACCCTGCGCCCCCCAAAAATGTTGGCCATTTTTCGGAGCTAGTTAACCCAGCCATTTCTTATTTTCGTTTTTACGCTATGGTACATCGATTCGGTGTGTAAATAGCATAGACGAAAGAGGGCGAAGGGAAGGGGGAGGGAGGGATTCAGCGCTCAGAGAATCTCGGGGGGGTGTTCTGACATCGAAACACCACCCTGGCAACGTCCCCGTTTAAGTTCATATTGTTGGGGACTGAGTTATCGGCCCCTTGAGTAGTTCATGTAGATTTCAACGATCTGCAAGGGAAGTCTGGCCCGAAGGGCTTAGAAGTCTGTAGCGAGCTACGTTGAGCGTGTGAGACGACTTTTTAATGCGAAATTACTTATAGCGAATCGAGTGCGGTCGTCGAGAGACTATGGCTCGACAGGGCCGTTGAGAGCGTAGGAGGACGAGCTGGAAGTTTCTGTATCTCGTGAATTTAGGGCAGTGCCATGTGATGTATTGGTGATCTGCCGGAATGAATAGCTGGAATTAGGGACATTTCGGAGTCATTGTGGGGTTGTACCACTTGCGCATAGTTTTATGTGCGTAAGAGGCATTAGCGATTAACTTGTTAACGAAAACTTCAGCAGAGAGAAAGAGAGAGAGAGAGAAAACATTTAATGAGCTTGAAAGTGGGAATGGAGCACTTCATGCGTTCCCTAGCCGTCTTCGCCCGTGTCACTTCGGGGGAGTCTGGGCTTCCGGTTGACAGTTGGTCAACAGTGTCTCCCACAGCTCAGGAAAGGAACGGGTCGAGATGGGAGGTAGGGCTTGGTTGTGAGAACATTCCATAATTAAGTCTTTGAGGGTACCTAGCTGTGGATAAAATTTGCATAGAGCAGCGTACTGCGAGGGAAAAAATAAATACACTCGAACTGGGTGTATCGGCGTCCCTGTTTGTAATTGTCGGAGTGTGATTTCCTGAGTTTTGCTGGGGGATGGGTGAGGACACAGGGATTTTAGTCTTGTGGTCCGGTAAAATCGAGTCCGCTTGAGCAGTGCAAGAGGTGTATTATGTTTGGTCGGTGTCAGTTGTTGTAGTCGCCCCCTTTGGCGTTTTGTATCCATGAATGCGGATGTCTGGGGAAAGGGCGTCTCTGAGAGCGTAGTGGAGGGCTCCGAGGCAGGTTGAAGAATCGGCTGGGAAGTAGCGGAGATTCACAAATGGTGATCTTCCTGCCCGACCGCATGAGCGACCTTATTTCCTGGAGTTGCTGACTCATGTTTCGAAGTACAGTCAATACGAACCTGTGCTCTGTAAGTGAGTAAGTCACTAATCTTGGTAATGGTTTTTTGGTGTATGTATGGATGGCTCAATGGCTCAGCGAAGTAGTTGCAATTCTTGAATCGCTTCGAAAGAATCTGTCAGAGCACGTATCTCGGATGGCATGCGTGATGATAGCGCATACATGGCAAAGTAGAGTGCTTGAATGATGGCTAAAGTTTTTGTTCAGGCGATGAGGCATGCGGTAGGGACAAACTATGTGCTACAAGTATAGAAGTATCATCAAGAGATCATGGTCCACTCATGCAGAGCCAACGTGGATAGGCGTGACGCTATTATCCGAATAAATGTCAATTTCGCCGTGTTGTTAAATTGTGCGAGTGATGTTGATGCTTTCTTTTTCCGGATATGCCTGGCGGCGACGAGGGACTGAGTGCGACGCCGTGATAGGAATGGGGAAGTTTGGCAGTTGATAGCGTTGCCGCTCATCCCAAGCGGAGAGTAGAACACCTTGGTGTACAAGGGATCTCATGAAGCTGTCTTGTGTGACTTTCTCCTCCATATTATTCTCTGTCGGAGGGAGCGACACAGCTGCTTGAAGCCGAGCGATGTTGGTGGTACGGCTGCCTTGGAAGGCAGCGGTGCTCCCTTCTTGCTAGCGCGCATTCTTTTGGTGGGTGCGTTGCCTGCAGATGGGCCAGCTTAATCCCCTTGACACCTTCGCTGTCAAGTTCGCGTCTTCTTGGTGCTCTGTTGGAACGCAGGCTTCGAGTGTGGTTTTGGTTTCGTCGCTGCTCTGGTCGGTTAGACCCCGTGAGTCGGTTTCCCGCAGGTTAGCTCTGGCTAGTTGCTTTGAGGCTGTCAGGCTGCCAAGTCATGCACTCTGCTTGGAGAGGCCGCGTCATATAACATCGTATACGGACTCCCGGGACCGCTTTTGTGGGTCTCTTTCTAGAGACTAATATTGTCTATGGGGACCGGTTTTGTGTTTGTTCTCACTGGACTGGTCTGGTTGTCCGCTTTGGCGGTTTGTTGATAGAGCCAGACAATTTCTTTTTGAAATGACAGGCTTTGCCTGGCCCCCTTCGTCTGGTTCGGCTGCCACCAAGTTGAACATGCGTGGTTCAGAGCAGCTCGATGTAGGGTGTGGCAGGGTACAGCGGTGACAAGGCAGGTTGCACGGGTTCGTATCTTGCCCATACATCCCGCAATGTTCGGAGAAGTGGGGCGTGCATTCATGCCGATGTGGCCCGCCTGTCCACACCTGCGGCATGCCTCTTCAACCCTGGGTAGTAAAATACTACCCTGTGGCCGCTGATATGGATGAAATTGGAAACTGGGTTACCCTGCTTAATCCTCATCTGCTCATAACGCACTTCCTTACGTAGATGGCCCACATTTGATGTGCCCGCCTATGATTTTCGAGAGGTCGCCGTTAGGACTAAACGCTCTGGCAAGGGCGTCGCCGTCGCAAGCTGGTGGCAGAAATTCTACGCTCTTGGAGACAGGGCCACTTGGGGCAGTGGTACATCGGTGTTGCCACGGGGCAGTGACCTTAAATTCACTAGGGCACATGGTGGCTGCAGCATGGGAATTAAAGCCTCCTCTGTGCGCATTCCCTGCCATGTGCTGCATACAATATTCTTCTTTGATGCTTACAGTGCATACAGCCACGTTAATGATGTCTGTGGCCATGGTTTCCGCATGAATTTTTGCATCGAAGCAATGGTGCCAATGGGGAAATATGATGGCGACATTGGATACCAGCAACTAGAAAGAACGCCCCTCAGATTAGGTGTGTCAAGGAACGGCGGCCGCATTCTTCGCTGGTATGCGCGTCGCGGACACCGACTAGTGTTGCGTCCCGCGCCGGCAATGTTGCCGGGAAGCACTACAAAAATTGATAGACGGACCACCCAGGACATGGCGCATCTCGTATAGCCAAGAGGCCGAGGCTCAGCCGACCTGCCAAACGTTGAAGGAATGTTTGAACACGAAGTATATGTAGTCCAAACCGTTCCCTAACTAACGAAACTGATGGAATGCCTTATAGTATATCAAAACAGGTCATAAAAGGAACACAAAAAGCAGATTTGAATCAAAACTAAAGCATGGAACTGAAATCAGCAGACTTCTTTTTTTAAATAGACGCGGGATTGGTTCTAATTAAAAAAAAACTGAAAATATTTGTGACGAAGAAAGGTCACCTAAAAGTAAATGCTTAAAAAAGATATCTCGGGTCTTAGGAACTGAGAAAACCCTCATTTTCCCGCCACCATGTGTCCAGGAATGAACTAATTTTTTCTGCACATAAATTTTATTTCTACTCCTTTACGAGCTGTTTTAAGAACAATGAGAGGAATGGCCCCAAAAGATGACGCAAGAGCAGTGCAAACGCGTGAAAAATAATTGAGCAAACTTCAATTGCATCCATTCTGGGGGGAGGAAGAGGAAAGGATGTTACCAGGCAGGGGCGGTAGAAGACCATACGGCCTTTACAACGTAGCAAGCAGATACGTGGCTACGTTTTGAGGACGATAGTAGTTCCGCGGCTACTTAAACACAAAAATTTTTGTCTGCCTGTCTGTCCCTTGATTCAGCCACCCGGTCAGACGTAAAAAAAATCTCGAAGGAGACTTCTATATGGGCAAAACATATTGAAACTACTAAGAGTGGTGGCAATGTTCATACTTGTGAACATTGTTGGTCGAAACAAAAGCATTAGGCACATCTTAAATAAAGCATCACTACAGAAGGATGTTTTGCAGTGTTTTTTTTATTACATAGCTGCTTGATTTTAGCAATAGCAAATAGAAAATACGCCTTGAAAAAAAATCACGAATACAAAAAGGGCCCGCGTGCCACACTAGCCCTTGTAACGGCATTTCAAGAAGTCTAGCAGTAACAAAATGTTGAAGTAATTGACGAGCGAGCCACGAAACACGGCAAAATTAAATTGACTTGAGCAAGTCTCTACTGTGTTAATCGTGCCAGGAGCGAGACAGGAGGGGAAGAGCATGAGAGGTGAGCAGAAAAGATAATAGAGGCATTTAAGTGACAGGGGCGGCAGAGGATTACATATTAGGTAAGGATACCTTAGGACCGCACAACGTCCATCCGCGTCCGTGCGCATAGCATTTACAATAGCAAAAAAATCACACAGGCACCGGCAGGGCTCGAGCCTGTGTCTGGTAGACCAGACAGAGTTAGTGTCAGTCGTCTTACCCATCGGGCTACGACCGAGAGTCAAACGGCTTACTCCCTCGCCTGTAATGGTGCGGAGTACCTTAGGACCTCCTAATGTCCGTCCGCGTCCATCCGTGCGCACACCACCATCAAGCGAAAATCAAGCGAACTTCGATTTGAGCCGTGAGTCGCTGTTTCATTTAGGGGAATAGTCAAGGGGCAACTCACGGCTCAAATCGAATGACGGTCGGGGCGCAAATCGGATGTCACTCGGGGCGCAACTTGGATGTCATTTCGAGTCCCCGTACTCCGCACCTTCGCCATCGTCCACGGAGTGTAGATGCTGCCATTCTTTTCAAAAATATTTGCAGCGAAGTGAGCAAATACGTGGCCAGTTTTTTTCTCGGGCTGCTTTTTAACGTATGTGGCAGCTGAGTGAGCAGATCTCTATCAATTAAAACGGTCGTGGTTGCACCTAACTACTTTGTGGCTGAATCCCCACAAAACAGAGAAGGTTGCAATTTTACGTTGGAAACATTTCGACGAGATTTTTTCTGATTTAGTCGTTTTTCAGCTTGGAATCTTGCTTGTTCATTGGGAGCCCTCTCCGACGACGTTAGTCTGCACTCAAAAGCTTTCTCATGCCAAATATGGTTGCTACTGAAACACTCCATAACGATTATTTGTTGCATATACTTCATGCTCTTCTGCATATCTACTCTGGGAAATTTCTTGCCGACTTTGTCGCCGTACGTAATCCGGATAAACATGTTGTCCCAAATAAGTGGTCAATGTCAAAACTGTGACATGCCGCATGATCACCTAATTGAGCCAGCCGTATACCCTTCCCCTAACTGTACTGCCTGCCAGTCCCTCGGCACCCTTCAGCACCTAATGTGGCGATGCCCGAGAGATCCCTATTCAAAGATAACCACGTGCGAGCAGTGGTAGGAGGCGTTGCGCTGCCGAGACAAGAAGGCTCAAGCCTCACTGGTCATGCGGGCGGCCGCGGTCGCCTCCAAAACGGCGGCCACCATCGTAAACTAACCGTGCTCACAAATAAATGTTTCTTCATCTCCTTCTTGCTGTACCTCGAACACATTGAAGTGTATAATTAAGAGACTAACAAAAACACTAAAGCAGGCATTGTAGCAGTCGTTAAGCATAATGAAGCAGCTTAAACAGCCAAAGGGAAAAGAACGGAGGGGAACCCAACACATATTTTTATGGCCTGCTCTTCCGTCTTTGTGTATTTAGGCTGCTTCACTTTTGTGTGTGAGGTGATGAGGTATAGAACCGTCATTCAATGAAACCAGCTTTTTTGTTGAATTTATCGCATTTATTTTATCGTCAGGGACCGAACACGTTTCACATTATTTGCACAGCTTAGGTATTTGATGTCACTTGTGTTTTATTTATCTTCCTCTCATGATTATTTCTATGCTACTGTGGACAAATCTATAGTGCCAATAATATTAGGAGCCAACCGGGTGGTTTAGTGGCAAGCATCCAGCGATGTAACTTCGCGTTGTATAACTAAAAAATATTTTGGCCGCTGTGTAGTGCTTGTTTTTTCTGTATTGTGCTTGCTTTGACTTGGGTAACTATTTTATCTGATGGACAAAAGTCTTGGCCCAGACCGTACAATTAAGAAGTGCAAGCAAAAATTGTGTGAGCCTCAGATTGTTTGCCAATTCGGAACGACAGTTTCTGTTCATTGAAAAGTAACAAGAAAAGTCACAGGACAGCCTTCAACTCGTAGCTTCGTGATGTCGACTTAATCCACGCGCTTGTTTTCCCCGCTACTACTTTTGACATCCTCAAATGGCAGCACGCAGAGCGGTGAATTCACATTACGAAAAAGCGAGAGCTGTCGCTAGCCACCAAAGAGTATGGGGTGTCAGTGATATTTACCACCTTTATTGTGAAGAGCGAACTGACCTCTATATAAAGTGTGGTCTCAGCCGCAAAATGGCGATAACTATGAGTTTGTTTTCAGAATAAGTCACAAGAAAGCACATAGTTCCGACGGCAGGCCATGAAGGTTTTCTGGACAGCTATTCTTCCAATTTTCTTGGGTAAGCTGCGTCGGCGATGCGTGCGCGTGTTGCGACAACATGACTATTAAATTACAATAACTAAATCAATTAAGACTCAGTTGTTTTGTGCTGGAGATAACTGCCCATGCATCTCTTTTGTGCTAGTCTGACAAAGTAACGGCGTGAATCTCTACGGGCCCAGAACTGTCCCAGTTGTCTGTACTGATATTGCGACATTATCAGTTACTTTTTATAGCCGGGGAAGGTGGCAGCGCACGCATTGTTGACTGTGTAACAAGGGTGATGGCTGATAATCTAGTATGGTAGCGTGCGTATCTCTCACTAAATTCAGTGCAGAGGCATAGGTGTTGTTTGTAACGATTTCCCAAGGTTTCAAGTGCAACGAAAAGAACAAACACGGTAATCACACGGTAGGCAGAACAGGCGGTATCCTGTCTACCTAGCGTCAGTCCTGTTTATTCTGTGTTCACCGTCCGTGTTTTTTTGTTGTGCTTCAAACTATGGAAACTACTCACCAACTAGCCCAGCAGGAAGTTGTACTGTTTGTGGCGAGCCCGATAAGCACTCCTCGCGGACAAATCTGGGTGCGCTTCTAATTTCCTTAGAGAGCGCCTAGGCAGAGAGTGCTAAAGTTCCCCTCTTTTGCAAAGAATACTCCTTTTAGAAGCCGTTACTTCAGCGGCAAATAGCCTGGTTTTAATTTTGTTTTTAAAAAACGTCAAACGTATTTGAACAAAAATATCTAGTCCCGCAACAAAAGGCGATTTTAAGAAGAGATAAAAAAAAAACAGCATGCACACCTTAGATTTGTTTTGATGGCACGCTTTTGCCGTTATTGTATCTCGGTTGTGTGTATTTTGTCAGAAAGAAGCTTACTGAGACTAAAAATTCCCCAAACTGATGATAATTGACTTGAGAAAAAGATCGCACATAATTAGTACCGTTTATGCGGCTGTTTGTTATCAATGTGACGCATTGAATGACATGTCAGGTGGCATTAGCTCTAAAAAATGCCAACACAATTTTGATTCACCAGAAGGGCCAGGTCACTTATTAAGGAGCAATCAGCCCGCCCTAAGTTGTATACAAATCCTTCCCAAAGGTAACAGCTAACCGCTTGAGCACCAGCCTAGATTTTCAACAATCAGGAGAACGGGCGAGATTTGGGTCAGGTTACTCAAAAACTAACCGCACCCCTGTGGCCGATAAAATATTGGAAAACTCTTCAGATTATCACAAACCCCTTTACATGGCATTTTTTTTATTCTCTAGACACGAACAAAACACTTAAAGCATTGAGAAACAAGTAAGTTGCGGATACCTACATAAAAGTGTTGGATGACATATACAAGGGTTGTAAAGACACCATAATTTTCCACTTTAAGGGCGGAAATTTTTATCAGTAGAAATTGATAGAAACAAGAAAATAAAATCCCGCAAAAAAACTATTTACAGCGTGTCTAAAAGGCGCATTCAGGCAGCTTGACTGGGAGAATTCAAAACAACTTAAAATTTGCTCACGATATAGTCTAGCTCAGTGATCCTATAAGAACACCTGCAAACCTATATAGAAATTGAATAGAAAACTATTCAGAAATAGAAAAAATAGAATAGAAATGAATAGAAAACTATTTAGAATAGAAAAAAAGGAAAAAACTATTTAGAAATGAATATGAATGAATTGAGTGTAATGCTAAATAGAGATACAGGAGGCACCTTTCTTGCACAAACAAGGTAAACAAATGCTAGAACAAGTGGACGAATAAAAGTTCCTCGTGCAGGTAAGCAGTCAGGGCGGACCCTATAGGAAATCCGGCGCAGAATATGTAACGGCTGGGAGTTCGGCAAGCACACTTAAGTAATGAGTACCAGGCAACTTCTATAACTGAAAAGAATGACATACAACAAATGAGTATTGCTGGTGATGATATATAAGGCAGAAACTTGGCGCCTTATAAACCCCTCGAAAGAAAACTTACGTCAGCATTAACGCCCCAAGAGACGTGTACGTTCCATTCTGATGGATGTTTGGAGTGCAAGCTGGCGGTGCTAGGCGAAAAGGCTTTTTTTTGCGTCGGTCTGCCTGCTTCATGTTGGTTCAAAACAACACCTTTAACGTCTGTGTAGAACCATGTTGATGCGTATCTTATGTGGTTCAGTGTCAGTCTCAACACTTTCTTTGAAAATTCTAAGAACTTCCACATTCTGTGGATGTACCTCTGTTGGTTTCGTAGCGTGTTGAATAATCGGGTTGTATAGGAACTAATCGGACAATTTTCTGTTCATACGCGGCGCTATTATCACTCTTTCCAGAAATATGATAGGAGAAGAACGCAGAACGAGCATCTTGGTTAAGGGCCCAGCCCCGAGCACAAATTGTTTCTGTGTTTAGTTATGCCTATGAACGGAAAATTAATGTCTATTCACAGTTGAAATACTTTGTATATGACTTTTGTTCCAAAACCAATAACAAATTTTCCTGCAGCAATGCAAAATGAGAGTCTGTCTTATTATACTTACATTGTTTACCGAGTGGGCTGCATTATTAAAAATGGTTTTATTTGGCTACGTCAACGGAAAAAAAATTGTCTGTCTTTCTATCATTTGAATCAGCTAGAGAAGTAACGATTTGCTTCCTGTAGCTCACTGACTCAGTAGCAACATGTTGCTCACTGGCTACTCAACAGCGATAAAGAACGAGTGACACATCTGTTGGTGACCGGGGGCCACCAAGAAGTATAGCGTGATCCGTATATAACGGCCTTCCGCTGACCTACTCCTGCTCATAGAAATTCCGCAGGTCACCTTGGCTTATGCGAACTACGGGAGGATAGGTACGAGGAACAGGAGAAGGAAGAAACGAAGAGGGAAAGGGGATGACGAGTGTTGCGGAAAAGGGTAGGGGAGGTAGGAGTAAAAGGAAGAAGTGGAGGATGGGGTAGGGAGGCAGCGAGACGGAGAGTTGGGCGAGTTCGTTGGCATACATAGCGACACAACTGCGCAGCATTAACGAGTATATAACAAAAGAAAACCACCGGACGAGCGCGGACTGTCAACTGAAATTTTATTGCAGAAAACGAACACGAAAACTCATTTTAAAACAAATAGCAAGGATGCTCGTGCCTGCATTTAGGAACGGCCAAGAAATGACCCCTCTGTCGTGTAAGCACACAGAAACGTGAGTGACGCAAATTTCCCAGAGCGTCTTTATGTTCATCGCCCCCATCAACTGTCGGTGAAACTGATTACTGTGGTTGTATACACAATGCTTGTGTTGTCAAGATGGGAGCACATGCGGACGGGATGGGGCCGTACCCTTTTAAGAATGAAGATTTTCTTTTGCCATTTGGCGTGATTTTCTCTGAAGCAAAAATTGCAGAACATAACGCAACCAATTATTTTTTCTTTTCAGTGATTGCCACTTCTGGACGTCGGATGCCTGATTACTGCACATTCGAACCTGAAGAAGGAAACTGCAGGGCTGCAATTCGTGCGTGGTTTTATAATTTCTCAGCCAAGAGCTGCCAAATGTTTTACCACGGTGGGTGTAACGACGGAAACGAAAATCGTTTCGAAACACAAGAATTGTGTAACAAAACCTGCCGAGGTGAGCTTTAGAAAGAAAGCCAAGCTTTTTCTTGGAAAAACACATTTTTGGAGAATTCATTGACAAAGTAAATGATCGCTTACTTTGGTTTTATTATTGCAGATCCGGACTATGGCAACTGCGCACTACTTATGAACGAAACAAATAGATGCACGAGAAAGCATGCGCGAAGAGAAAGTGGCGCATGGTTTAATCCAAACTCCAGAAGGTGTGAATGGTTCAGTGAGTTCGACTGTCCGAAATACCGTAATTCATTCAGGAGCAAAAAAGAATGCTATCGCACCTGTAATGGTAAGTGCCGCTTATAAATTTTTAAATCTTAACGTGTGTATTTTTAGCAGTCTCTGCCAAAAGTTTATGAAGTACGTCGTACAGAGAACCTATTTAACGTTGTTCAAATTTTATACAAGAGCTGTGCAGCACAGCTTCTATCTTGAGGGGGTAAGTTCTGACGTTTTTGTATATATATGAATAAATAATGCGCACACACTGGCCTCTAAGATTTTTTTACTTGTAGTATCACGATCTTTTAAAGCTTCACGGCCGGAACGACAACGGCATGCGTGCGCTAGACAGTTTCCGTTTTTTATTTAGCGTCACGTTACGTATACTGTCACCCATCTGATGCATAGCGAAATTTGATGTGGCTTACATTTGAGTAATCTCCTTTGGCACTACAATGGGTGCGAAAAAAATCCTATTAAGGGCATGCTACTAATGGGAAGATGGGATACGGGATTAATCCACTGAAGCACCCGAAGATACGGAAATATTTTGTAGGCAGTCACTACGCCACAAACAAGGCAAAGTAATAGACAACGACGAATTGTAATTTGCAATAAAACTGAGTCAATCCACACCAAATGTTTCAGACGGTTCGCTCTACCATCTCCGAGTACACAACAGAAATCGTGGCGTGATCACTTTACTACACTGTTCGATTTCGTAACCGATTTTCGGAGAGATAGATAGATAGATAGAGAGAGAGAGAGAGAGAGAGAGAGAGAGAGAGAGAGAGAGAGAGAGAGAGAGAGAGAGAGAGAGAACATTTATTAGGCAAACAGTGGTCGAGCCGTTGCTCGGTGGGGCGTGTTCGTCTCAGTCCAGACACACTTGGTCCTCGGCTACAGCCCTGGCACGGGTGACCCGAAAAATATGGTCAGCGTGACAAGAGCTGGTCAGCAGGCCCTCCCACTGCTGAGGGGAAGGGTGTGGATTGAGGGTGAGCGGTGGGGTATTTTGACAGGCCTACACCATGTGGTAGGAAGTATTGAGAAAGGGGCAGAAGTTACGGGTGAGGGGGTATTGGGTACGAGAAATAGAGTGGAGGATGGGTGCATTGTAATAGGTGTTTGTTTGTAATCGACGCCAGATGATTGCTTCTTCCTTGGTTAGTTGAGGGAGGGGCTGAGGCAAGGTGAGGCGAAGGTTCCGATAACAGTGGAGGATGTCGTGGTAGCGTAATAGATTCTCAAAAATTTTTTTTTCTGTCGTTGACAGAAATTCGAATATCTCAGCAGGGACTAAAACCTACGTTGCGAAAAAAACGGGAAAATAAAATAATGTAGGGGCGCATTGAAGAAAAAGAAACCGAATACATAGAAAAAAGAACTGTGCTTCCTGGGTACGATGCATTGACAGCTGCTACTGTGTTTGACAATGGGCTGTACGGGGAAGCAAAGCGGCATTTCTGAGCGATATTTACACTATTTTCTTACAGCCGTTACAACACACTTTCAGACCACGAAGCTTCAAAATTTGTTTATATTGATCGTAGTAAGTGCGGAAAAAAGATTGGCTCCAATCCACGCTGTGAAAGTGGTTGGAAAGCAAAGTTTTAAACGACGCCAACAACAATTGCCCATGCGACGTCCCTTCAATTCACACACGTGGCTCTACAAAGAGTGAAACCAGAGATTCTGCCAGCCATTACCTGGAATTCATGGGGGTGGCGTCGCGAATGCAGCAGCGTCGGCCATGCGTCAGCAGAAAGAAAAAGGAGAGGGGCGTCTTCCGAAGGGTGAGACAGTGAAACCTAGCCATCCTCAAATGAAAGAAAAAAAAAAAAGCTTCCCGTGGCCGGAATCGAACCTGGGTCCCGCCCAGGCGGACGTCCGCCGGGGCGGCACTCCTTCGCGTTTCGAGGCCGTCGTCTCAGCGATTGCTCCATATCGACATTTTTGTCTTTATTAGATGCGGCGCATCTCTTGCTCTGAGGCGCGCATGTCCCTCCTGCAGTCGTCGGCGTCGTCCGCACGCCACCCTGCGCATACGCGACTCTTCTCCTTTCGTCTCTCCCCACAGCTCTGCACAACACTCTCACTCCGGCGCATTAGCATAACGACAGCTGGCGCGCTTGTGTTGGCGCGCGCTTCGCTGCGTTAACGCTGCGTTAACAAGCCGGCTCCGGTGCGCATGTGCGGCATGCGCGACGCTCTCCCCGCGGTCTCCTCTCGTTCAAGCGCCCGTGAATATAAAGCGGGTATCGCTCCGCGGCGTTCAGTCAGCGCTCGCTCTCGTTCTTCTGGAACATGACGATGAAAACAAGATTCGACCACTGCGCGGCAACCGCTCACTGTGCACTTTACTGACCATAAAGTCATCGTTCTAAATGTGATAAAGAGCGGGGTGGTGGTCGCTAAACACGTGTACCCTCTCATTTCGCGTATGCATTGCGCAGCATCAAACCAGGGTTCCCTCTCGGAAAGATGGGGGCAATTTTTTCGTTTTTCTTACATTTTTACAAGTCAACGATGTAATAAAAGCGCCTACCATGTTTTGGTTGGCGGAAACTACTATAAACATCAAATGATGCCAATTTTTGAAGTACTGGCAAGATTTCAGCGTCAGGATTTTTACTTTGTACAATTCACACAGATAGTTAACTTTTTCCCTGAAATATGCGCTCAAAGTTTGCGCATTGACATCCGCATGGCGCACGGCCATTCGAGAGCGCCAGAATACATACATCCTAAAAGCATAATCATATCATGCGGTACATCGTCTGCATTATTTACACTGAAGAACCTGATTCCATAGGGTGTCACCGGATACTCCTCTTTAGGGTTCTCATTAGGACGCCCCAGAGAAAATGGCATCCCAACAGTCTATAACACATGTTCTGTAGTTTCAGGTTTTTGACAGAGGATCACAAGTTGTTTCCAAGCAAGCAAAAAGACCTCGCTCTTCCATCCATGTTTCAACAGGTAGTGTGCTGGGTGTGCAATTTAACAAAAGAAGATTTTCACAGAGGCTGGCATTACCATAGCTTTGACCCTAGACAAAACATCCTGTCCTCGGCCTGCAGAGTACACTGCTCGGTACAGAGGTACAGGAAAGAAATTTCTTCCACATCTTTTCTGAGACCCTTCCTGGAAACATTTGAGAGATAATTCTAAGAAAACCACACAGAAAGGAATCTAACTGCGTCAACTACTTCTTTCAGATATCCTCTAATTGAAGGCCATTCCTTGTTGCACGAAGAAATCGATGACGTGCGGTAAAGCATTGACAAGTGCAACTTGGAAAAAACTTCTCAAGAAAGGGTCGTTTGAATCCCTGAAGAACATAAAACGATTAACAGTTTGCCTTACGTATATATGCGATAGCCCGAGCCCCTCCCACCTTCACTCTTGGTCGAAGCGAACGCCAAGCAGCAGGTACCAATACACTCTGTACACCCCAATGCAAACGTTAGGCCTACTGGAATGCACACCCAAGAGTTGCTGTGGGTAGTCTAGAAAAGTGGTGCGTACCTCCAGGGTAGCAAGCACTCGCAGTGTGGGATTGGCCAACCAAAGAATCCATCATGTAGTAGTAGTAAAATCCTTTATTGGAGAAGGGACCGGCCGGTTGGCCAGAGAAATTTTCGCGTTCAACCATCGTCGTGTTCAACCATCGTGCAGGTTTTTTTTTCGCGTAAAACAAACGACTGCTATTAAACTTTCACAATAGCTAATGCCTTTTGTACACCTCTCAATTGGCTCAAGCCTGTAATTTTACGGGACCACCACACAGGATTAACATAACAATTCTGGAAATTTTAAAAGTTAATATGTTTACCGCTCTGAAACACTCGCTGCCGTGGTCCCATTATTTTTTTGACTTACTACCAACAATTAAACAAAGAATTCAGCGCATTGTCTCAAGGTAGGTTGTAACAGCCTAAAAAAGTGGGAAATATCGCTCGGAAACGCCGCTTCGATCACCGCAAAGAACATTTTCAGACAGACAGCAGCTCCATGCATTGTGCAGGCTTTTTTCGGTAATTTGTTCAGTTCGTTGTGCTCTTAAAAGCCATGAAGAGAAAACAAACGTTTGTATTCGAAAGATTAGGTGTTTCATAGTACCCTAAGCGCTTTCCCGGAAGCAAAACTTTTTTCACTGAGAAATAAGGCAATTTAAGCCAAAATTTTAAATCTCCCGCTAATGCCTCGTGACGTGAACAATGGCGTCATACGAGCCGGTCCATGAAACGGATACTTAGTATTCGACTCCAATAGCAACCACACGCGGGAATCAAACAGAAACGGCGGCCATTTTAAAAATACTAGTAAAACCTAGTCACCCGCAGCCCTGCAATTCCGGAGAACAAAACTTACGCTTGCATTTAACAACCTCCCACCACTTGACTATGCTTCCACACAGTTGTGGGATACGCATGGACCGGAAAGCGACCAATAGCCACAACAGACGAACGGCCTGACCGCTGCCTCGTCAGCCCCGTCGCAGGAGCAATTCGTATGTGCGTATTTTTAACGGTTAATAATATTTTAAAAGTTAAGTTGGCCGGTGTGTTTACCGCTCTGAAATTACTCGCTGCCGATTTGACGAAGTCGGCGACGAGCGCCAGGTCCCATTATTTTTCTGCACGTACTAGCTCTCTTTCTCCTCAACAATATAAACAAAGTATGCAGCTGCATTGTCTCAAGGTAGGTTGTAACATCTCTAAAAAAGGGGGAAATATCGCTCGGGAACGCCGCTTCGCTTCGCCGCAAAGAAAATTTTCAGGCAGACTAGCAGCTCCCAATGCATTGCGGCAAAGAAGCGTGTTTCTTTTTCTGTCAACGGTTTTGTTTTAATTCGTTGTGTATAATACTTTATTTTTGCGATTTTGTATTCCCAACGTAGGTTTTTGTCATCGTCGCGATACTCGAATTACTGTAAGAGACAGACAAAAAAAGTTTCCTCAAAAATCGGTTGCGAGATTGAACAGAGTATGAAGTGATCAACCATAATTTTTTTACAAGTTAACAATGTGTAATACTGTATTACAGAAGCTAAAGTAAGCCTCCCAGCCTTCACACCAGCATCCAGCCTTCTCTCTACCATGCAAGCCACAGTAGTTAGTTGAGTTTGAGTATACTTGTTATTGTCTTACGGCAATAAAAGTTTGAAGGAAACTAACGCAAAAGTAATCAATTACATTTCTGGCATTGCTCAGGCACTTTTCTGGGGCTATAATTGACCACTGTAATCAATTAGATTTTCAAAGAAGTAATTGTCAGTGTAATCAGTTACTTATTTTCCGTGACGTGTGCAAGTCTGAGCACGACTCAAGAGCGTGGCAAAGTAGATGCATAAAGTAAACTTTATGTGCGTGTCATTTGTAAAAAATATCGATTGCATCGGTTGTTCGCTTCGAATGCGCTGTTTAACATCATGAATGTAAACCCATTATCTCTTTTCCCCTCGTCTAACATGCCTAACAGGTGAACACAAGTCGGTGGTGTCGTAAAAAAAGGCATCGGCTGCTTTGTGGGTATTAAAAAAACATTGCTAGCACGAAACTCGAGATTTCGCAACTAAATGCTCCATTTTTGCCAAAGGGTGTGCCGTACGGCGGAGTAACTTATAGCTGAAATCACCAGTTTAAAGAACATACGCCAAGATATTTGGTAGGTGGTAATTGTTGTACTTCGAATTGACAATAAATACGACTAGAGCGGTACGAGATAAAAGCGATGAGGTCAAGGAGAGTTGTTGGTTGTCTCGGCTGCGGACACACCAGGAAGTAAAAAAAAATATGTCATGCTTGTAAACCGTGCTCATTTCCAGCGACGCGATTAGCTCATTCACTTTAAGTTAGAAATGTATAAAAGCGGTAACTATCAATAGTGTACATTGGTAGCGCTAAGCCGTTTTCAATGAGAGCCAAAGGATACCAAAGTGTGTTTAAATTTTGGCCCTGTGGAAGTTATCCCTCCCGTTGTCCTGTTTCAGAGTTTGCTTCGAACCCCTGTCTAATGCCGATTGATTCTGCTGAAGGCACGTGTTCGAATGGTTCAGTTTCTCTGCGCTATGGATACCACATTTCAAGCAAAAGATGCGTGGAGTTCTGGCACGCAAGCTGCGGCGGTAATCGCAACAGCTTTCTTACTCCAAAGGAGTGCCTTCAAACATGCAGACGTAAGTGTTGGTAAATACTTTATACGCACGTTCCAAGCACTTTGAAGCCACTGCTGAATTTATACATTGTTGTTATGAGCATCCTCCCCAGACAGCGGGTGCGGGATTAAAATAAAAACCAAGACGAAGCAAAAAGGGACCGACCCAAGGGATCAATATCCGAAGACATCGATGACGAAATAAACGAAGGAGAAGGAAGAAAAGGAAAATCAGTCCAGTGTCGTAATATGTAGTAGTAGTACTTCTGTTGCGCTCGTGATCGAGTCGGCAGAAGTCTTTGAATTTTGGCTGTAGCCTAGTTCATCTGGACGACCCGAAGTTGCACTTTTTGGTCGGGGCTGGTAAAAGCAGTCTCCTATTGCTCCATATTCATTGCATTTAACGAGTTGCTCCAAGCATATGCTGTGCCATTTTGATTAGGTCCGGCGGGGCACGGCCATAACATGGGGTAGAGCCCGTTCAGCCCGCGCATAGCTTACCAATCTCCCGAGCATATGTCCAGATAGCAGCGATTGAGCGCAACCGGTTTTCGAAACGTGTTCGTCTGTAGCTGCCTCTAGCATACCAAGTACCGTTTAGTATGGCTGTGGTGCGCGGCGGGATACAATCTGTAATGATCTATGATATCTCTGTAAAACACCATGCGACTTCTTTTCGATCTGACCAGGTTTAGGGAGATGGGGTTGACGTCTGCCCTGCCGATGAAACCTCTGGTGGCGTCGTGGGCCTCCTCATTCCTGTCAGACCCCAGTGCGCTGGTGTCCACGTTATCTGAAAATTTTCTTACTTTTTTCGGTTTTCGGAGTATGTATCGAGGTTCAAGGCGATACTCTACTTTTTGCGAAATTTCCGGCTGCCGATTTCGAGTCACTAACGATCATTTTTGCGCTGGTGTTGTATAGGGCCATAGCAATGTCCACCTCTTAACCTTCCGTAGGTCCCATCGTAGCGAGCAATGCAGTCGTGCGTAATTGCCTCTGACGATCCACTGTCGCCACCGTCATGGCGTCGCGTGCACAATACCAGGCCGCGTCAACGCAGACGGTGTCCACTGATCGTTCAAATCGTTTTAAGTGTGAATACACTTATAAGCGACCCCAAACCATCCACCGCCGGCGTCGGCGGCGGCGGCGTCCGCAGTGCTCCTCTATAAAGAAAAACAGCATCCGGCGCCAGGTTTCGATCCGCGGACTTTGCGGCCGCAGCGCGACGCTCTACCGATCAAGCCACGGGCGCGACGGTGATATCAGTGTTGACGCGCCTTATATCTTTAAACGCATTCAAACTACGTCGTCAGCGGCGTGCGTTGGCGACTCAGCGGCGTTATAGCGGCTTGATAACTGCGTGGTGTACACGTGATACTACAAACCCGATGGAAGAGATGGAAGAGAAGGCGGCGAGGCGGTGGGCTGCGGGGGCCGAGCGCAAGCGCCGCAAGCGGGCCGACAACCGTGTATTCGCACTTTCACATTCTCCCCTCGGGGAAATGCGGGGGAATTTTTTTTCTTTGATTTTCGTTTTGTTTACCACTTTTATTTGTCAAATGCCCCAAAACGCTGACTTTTTCTAGAGCGCGGGCTCGTTCCCGTCTGGGCTCCACGTTATGCATAGGATTCATGTTTTTGTGGAGTGGGGAAACGTATAGGTACGCTTTCCATTCGGGGGGGATCTACGTTTTTGAACCCGTAGTGTATTGTACGCCATTCCTAGCGAACGGAGAGAATGTGTCTCCCGGTGTGGCTTAGGGATATGCTTTCGTAATAAGCCGTTATCTGTGCCTTAGTCCATCGAGCTTGTTGTGAATGTCCAACGCTTCAAAACGATCGTTTGCCGTACTGAGTGGAAGGCTGATTGCTTGTTTGAAAACTTTCTTTTTATTTATCGGTTGATTTTTATTTTCTCGTTCACTTTTAAATGGAGGAAGGGAGTCACATAAGTAATTTTTCTCAGTACGAAGGCCCGAATAGGTCGTGTGAGGCCTTTTTCTTTTATGCCTCGGTGTCTGCTTGCTAACCGTGCAGTCAATCGCGTTGTTAGTTGCGTGTTTTTATCTAATTGTTGAAAATGGCTTTCTTATTGTGGCCATTATCTTGAAATCTAAGGCCGGGGACTTTGATACTGGCCAGTGTAGGAACAGCTGTCCTTTCTTGTTCGCTGGTCGTATCCATTTCTACCTCGTTTTGTAGCGCGCTAGCGCATGATGGTTCCAACTGTTTTTGCTGACCCGCTTTGTCGGCGTGGTTTCGCTTTAGACTGACTATTTCCTCATTTATGGCTATATTTTGACGCTTAACGTGTTACAACATCTGTCTGATTCATGTGAGTTCATGTCCTCGCCTATCGTTTTTGCCTTCGCCTCTGGCGAGCACTCGATGGCAGTTTTTTACCCCTAACGAAGTTTTCTAACGGGAGACGCAGCCTCTGCCTAGCTCACCGTGTTGCCGTTTACTTCGCCTCGAGACCCTGCCGTCGGTGATGTGGCTGTGTTGGTTCCGTTAGCTCTGGAGCTTTAGAATGAGGAGCCAGACTCTCGCCGAATTCCTCGCTACCTGGTTGCTGCCTTGACTTGGGCGGGGAGCGATGTCGGCGTCCTGTTGTCGGTGCGTGTGGTCCGTCATTCGGGTTGGCCAGGCGAAGAAAGAAACTGGAGTGACTCCTCTTCCCTTCCTCTTCCGAGTTCTTGAGATGGCCTTGTGTACTCCCAGATCAGTCTCGTTAATTTTCTGTGCTGCGGAGAATTCTCCTGCGACTTTTCAATTTGCCACAGACTACATGATCTTTCCGCTATAGACTACATGATCTTTGATGATGGTTGTATTTTTGTTGACGTTGCTCTGGCTGTTGTCCTTGTTGCCTTTTTTCTTTTCCCATTGCATTTGCTTAAGGGGGAAATGCGTTCGGAATCGTTGATGCCACGTATCCTAGACCGTTGGGTGATCTTTACCACACAAGGCGCATTAGGGTCACACCCTTGTCCTCGCCCGGGCTGCGCATGCCACATCTCTTGCAGATTTTGTCGTGCGGGGCTGGACACCCAATGATCGGTGACCCAGTTTTCCGCACTAGTCGGACGCTTTGTGTATCTCCTTGTGGAGTAGACACTGGCTCTCCACTCCTCTGTAGTGTAGCTAGTATTCACTTAAAAGTTTAGCAGTCAATTTCTTCGCTTGGCAACACTAGAAATGGTCATGACCGAAGCACCACGGACATGGCGCGGCTTGTGCGACTGCGCCCGCACGCCAGAGAAAAAAAAAACACCGGCATACGTCGTCTGCTCCGCTTAAACCAGATTCTAAACAATGACGTCAGCAGAGATGTTATTAATCGCACTCACATTGGACTCGTGGCACTACTTTGCTTTTCCTGGGTAGAGTTTGAACGTCCAGCACACATCATGTGCTTAGAACGGGCAAGTATCGCCATCCCGCGGAGCCCGACGTAACCAGTGACGGCGCAGTCACATGGTTGCCTGCATGCGCGCCTCGCCAGTGAATAGCCTATACGAACTTGGAACCACTTTCCCTTCGAATACTATGACGACTGAGTTGGTCTTGCCATTTTCTGGCTTGTGATATGAAAGAATGCTGCGAATGACCCCTTTATCCGTATCTTCTTGAAGAGCTGCGCAAGCTGTGGTTTCGTTGGTGGCGTTGCCTATTCGCAGTTTTCTGGTGGAGTTGAACTTCTCAGCCCTCGCCATGACTGGCGTGCTGATGATTGCAATGTTCTTTGTAGGGTTCGATCGGAGAATACCTTACTCTGCTTCATCTAGTGTAACGTTTGCCGCGAAGAAAACCACGTCTCTGATCTGAGCGTCGCTCAGCCTTTTGACATTCACCCCGTCAAAGAACTCAATATTTTCTTTTTGCAGCGGCGGAGTACATGGCAGATGCGGGTTACGCGTGCGCTTCGCGGAGTGTTTTATAGCAGGTGTCGATGACCTCCTGCCGTCGCGGGCTTGTTTTCTGCCGTTGGCGTAGCTTGGTGATAGCTCCACTGTTGGGTTGGCGGTGGCTGGACAGCCATCCCCCATCGTTATCGATTTCTTCTGGTGATAGCGACTCACTATGTACTTCGACGACCTTCATGTAGCCGATGCGATGGACGGCTGCAGCTACCCTCCCCGGTGACGAAGTATATGGAGCCGGGGTATCGGTGCAGCTGTGGCTGCCGCGTCAGAGGTGATTGTGCGCTGCCGGAGCCTTTATAAGGCCGGATTGTGTAAGGCCGGAGGTTTTAAATAATTTTCCACAGAATTAGTTTTACGCATTAAAAATGACACTGTTGCTGCTTGCGACCACTGTTCATAATTATGCATCGCAATCCGACATCTAGAAGTGGTTTTGTCATCAAATGACCGTAGTGTGCACCTCATTCCTGAGGGGAATATGGTATATAATAGAGGAACCAACCTCCGCTAGTTAGTCTGGACATGTCCAACCTTCAATCACCTCCGTACCTTCACCGCTCCATCCCTCACCTTAACCAAACTCTACTAGGCACCCCTTACTCGCGCAAATACGACGTATTTTTATATGAGCAGCCTACCACGATTGGCATGATAGCGCACATCGGTGAATCGTGTCCTTTGGTTAGCTTGGAAATGAACAAAATTGCGATCCCTACCTATGACTGCCTGTACTAATGGACATCACCGAGTTTTTAATGTGAACAAGCGCTGCAGTGATCACTTTTATTCCCTCCCCCTTTCTTTCTTTACCCACGCTCAGACTTCTGCTCTTTCTGCTTAAATAAAAGTTTTTCAATCAATCAATTGCTGCAACCTCAAACCGTTTATGTTCACAAGAACTATTCTCTAAACTGTAGGAACACCGGTATTAGTTTATTTGCATGCCTCATCTCCCATTTTAAGAGTTGAGGAATACTGCTCTTTTATGACATGTACATGCGACAAGTGCAGTTCAAATATAGTGCTTTTGCATGCTATTATCTTCGAATACACAATTTTATACTGAGCCCAATATTTATGAAGATCACTCGCACTTCACACCATGAAATACAAAACTCCGTGAGCATGCGTTAAATAGCTATCGTGTTCCAGTGAAACTTTAAGGATGTGTACAGGTAAAGGAATAACCTAGATACTAGGAAACTTATATAGCGGAAATGACGCTTTTTTTTTGCAGCTGACTCGAAATGTCTGAAGCCTTTGCCGAAAAAAAATTCATGGTTCGGACTACGAAAGTCTTACTCTTATGATGTGGCAAACAATAAATGTATTGCGAGAAGAACCTTCTGGGCTCCAAGCACAGGCCCCAGACACAACAGATTTTCTACTCGGGCAGAGTGCGAACAGCATTGCATACGTAAGAATCTTTTTCTTCACACATCATTTATTTGTGCTGACTTTGTTGTACAAAGTAATTGCATGCGAGTGGTCGGATATAATACGTATTTTCAAGATTATATGTCCTATGTATATCAAAACTACATAATTTTTTTCGTATGAACCATGCCGGTCACTGTAGTACTCAGTGATTGGCGTTTTCCATGTTTCACTTAAATGCACAGAGTTTGAAAAATAAGTTTGAAGATGAACACTTGTTTCTAATGAACTTGAGCCTGAAATTTGACTTTGTTTCAGTGAAAAGTAGTTTACTCCCGATTACGATTGTTTTCCTATTGCCGGATACGATTGCATATCAATATGTCATTTTAATGCACGTGCTGTGGGCATTGCTATTTACATACGTGATGATTTACCTTATCATCTACTTGCCCATTTCAATGTAATTAATGGTGACTACGATGTGCTTCTGTGAAATGTTACGGCATTTTTTTTCGCTCCTTTCATCGTTCTCCATCAAGGGTGTTGGCAAGTTTTTTGACTTTTCGGAAAAAGTTTTGCAGGCGAGCATTGAGCCAAATTTACAAAGCGTTCTTGTCGGTGACTGTAACATAAAAGCCTCTTCGAAAAATCCATCTTATTCGCGTTTTCAAGCATGTTCCAGTCATACGGGTGTTTTAATGCGATTGATGAGCCAACTCGAATTACGCCTAAGTCTCAGACAATTTTGGATGTTTTTTTTTGACAAGTATTATCGCGTCACGATGTCAGTGCGGGCGTTATTTCATGTGATTCTAAGCGATCACCTGCCTATATACCTTTTACTACCTTGTAGCTTAACACGTAAATCGAAACAAGACAATTTGATGAGACATTACCTGACGAAAACTACAGCGAATTTTGAAAGTATTATATTGGCTGAAGAATGGGATGAGATTTTAAATGACGCAAACGGGCATAGTGCATACAAAGATTTTCTTTAGTTTTTTATGTGGGTATATAACACATGTTCTCCACTCAAAGCTCAAGGAAAAAAAAAACGCAAACCCAGGGTAACCCGTGAACTATATGAATGAATAAAACATAGGAATAAGTTCTTCCAGGTGTTTTTGAAAACCAAGAAAGAAAGTGACTTCAAAATGTTTAAAACTGTAAGAAATAAGTTTAACTGAGATGTGAAAAAAGCCAGATGCCAATTTTATATGCATAGGTTACTTAAAACTGCTGAATGCTGTAAACACCCGCAAATATGCTCGAAAAGCCAAAAAAGTTTTATTTCAGGCCAAACAGTTAACTGAACTTGAGATTTCATATTTGTTTAATGAACATATTAATGTTGGTGCGCCCATATACAAAGGACATTGCCGTAGTCCCATGCGAGCAGTTTATCACAGAACATTATCCAAATGCCATGTTTTTATTTTCTACCGACCAATCCAAAATACTTAAGATAATCCCTTTTTGGAAGGACAGGTGTGCCGCTGGTGCATATGGTATTTAGCCCAAACAACTAAAGGCTGTTGCTGCGGGTATTAAGTATTCCCCTTGTGCATATATGCAACCTTATTCTTTCTCAAGGAGTGTTCTCAGAGAAAATGAAACTTGATCGTGTGACAGGTATACATGAAGGAGGCCCAATAAATAACTATCGACCAATTTCAGTGCTCTCAGTGTTTGAAAAAATTGCAGAACGCTGTGTAAACAAAAGACTAACCGCATTCTTGTCATTAAACAATATTTTAATAGCTGAGCAACTTGATTTCCAAAAGAAAACAATCCACAGAGGTGGCACTTCTTAAAATGAAATAACAAATTTTGAGAAAATATTGACATAAAAGTACTCCCACTCGGCATATTTCTGCATTTAAGAAAATCATTTCAAGGTGTTCAACATGATGTGCCTTTAAGCAAATTTTCACATTACGGAGTTAGACGTGTCGCATGGTCACTGATTAAAAGTAACCTAACGTCCAGGTCTCAGTATACAGAGATAAATGGTATTAAATCGGGCACCAAGCACAATCATTATGGGGTTCCCCAAGGATCGATTCTCGGTCCAGTTGTGTTTCTTTTGTATATTAATGACATTTGAAATCTGCAGCAGACGGCAAAGCTTTTATTGTACGCCGACGATACAAACGCGTTCCTCTCTGGTATGCATATTGATGACCTCTATAAAAAAGCGGAGGATTGGTTGGTAAATTTAGGTGTTTGGCTCAGATCAAACGGGCTAGAATTAAATGTAGGCAAAACAAAATACGTGGAATTCAGGGCAAAAGGGACACAAACGCCTACATACCCTACATACCTGGTGTGAAACTTTAATGAAAAGAATATCTTACAGTCTGAGACGGCTCGCTCCCTTGGTGTAACATTTCGTAAAAACCTATCATGGACACCACTCACAGCTTGCTTTACAACAAACCTTTGTCGAGCTGCGGGTGCACTAAACCAGCGGAGTTGCTTCCCGCCAATGAATGTGAAAGTTCAGGTTTATTGCGGGCTTTCTCATTCGCGCCTAAATAATTGCTTTCTAGTATGGTCTACCACAACGCAAACAAACTTAAATAACCCTACGATACTTCAAAAATTAGCAATACCAACTATTGCAAATATAAAGTATTCTCAAAGCCGTACAGCATGCTTTAACAAATATGAAGTATTCCAGTACGGCAACTAAATTTACACACAAAAGTTAACCCTGGAAGTACTGCGCCAGTATAATTCTGATGAAATACGGTTCGAACTGAATTACTATATTTATAGTAGCCAGTATGATCTAAGAGAATGCTTGGTACAAAAGTGCCGTTCTCGAACAGGCTATGGGGGTCAAAGGTTAAATGGCAGATCCCTCACCTCCTCAATCAATACCCTGATAGTGTGGATCTCATTCGATGTCATAGCTCTAACAAAGTAAATAAAGTAATAAAAAATTGTTCATGCAAATAAAAATTAACGGTGACCGCACTTGTTAACGCCGTAATTTTTGTCACTGCCTAGTGCCTGAATGGTGCATGCATTATGAGTTTTTCTGTTTCTTGTTTCGCAGGTTCCGATATCACATAAATGTTTATTATTTTGTTATGGTATGATTACAGCAGTGTGCACTTTGTAAATTTATTTTAATTTATTTTGGCGAATGTATTTAGCGACCGCTTTTCTTTCTTTTTTCCTTTTTTTCTTTCTATAGTTTGGGCAGAAAAAAATGTTTCTTGTGATCCCGCTGCTTCCCTGATTGTTACGGGTGGCAAGGCACCGCCAGGCATTTTTGTTTGCCTTTAGCCTTTCCGCCGAAGACAGTTTGTATTGAATTGCCTAAAAATAAACGGATACAACAACATCATAAACCGCGCTAAGCTCTAGCTTCCGTCGCCTTTCAAGCAGCATATATACTCTAACGGAAGGTGCCCACACTTAGTCGTGTTTAGGTCTCAAAATGATTATTGTCACTGCCATTGCCGTCCTTTATTTACGGGGAATCCACCAAGGAACGAAATCCGTCTAACATTGAAGGAAATTGCTAGCCTTCATACCAGGCTTTCTTCCCTTCTCCTACTACACGGCGCCATTTTTGAATGCCATTTCAGGCGAAAACTAAGATGTACAAGTGATTCGCGCATGAAAACTACAATTGCCACATAACTTGTCATATTATTGACTGTGTAACAGAATGTGCTATTGCAATAAGGACCAATGATTGTTCGTGGGAAATTCAGTTCCTCATCATTGTATTTGTGGCGTTGTGCAAATGGGACCAGTGAAAAAACTAGACGTGCGCATTGCAGGCAAACAGCAATGGTATTGATCCTTGTGCTCTGGTGGGGAAATAAACAATAACTACTTTAACTTGAGCAGTCATAGCCCGGCCCATCGTATCCGACGATGTTGTCATGGGAACAATATTTATATAGATAGCACACGTTGCCTTGCTGAGCAACAAATCACTCCTCCGAATTTTAGAAAGCTTCATTTGAACGATGTGCCTAACGATGCGTGCATTAACTTAGCCCGTAGATCATAAAACCTCGCCGCGTCGATACAGATGAAGGAAGTTATACTGTACTGTACTCTCTTCACTCATCAACTTCGCCTAGTGGCCGAGGCT
The DNA here is from genome assembly GCA_013339765.2 of Haemaphysalis longicornis. Classification (NCBI taxonomy): domain Eukaryota; kingdom Metazoa; phylum Arthropoda; class Arachnida; order Ixodida; family Ixodidae; genus Haemaphysalis; species Haemaphysalis longicornis. Next base: position 14,364 of record JABSTR010001431.1, on the reverse strand, counting down.
CGCCTTATCGCCTTACCGATTCCGCGCACGCTCGCCACCCCACACAGAGCGTAACTTTTTAGGGACGGGCTAAAATGGCCAACCGTAAATTTTTAACGAGAAATAAGACAGTTTGATAGCTTCAATAACACCACCAAACTTCCAAATACAGATAAACTAGAGCGTACCCCAGAAGCTAACTCACAGAGGTCTGGTATGTGCAGAGTAAATTTCGTATTTCGCTGCTTAGGGAGGCTTTATATCATGCATCCCGCTCATGAAAAAGTCATTGCCTTGGACGGAGCTAGACTACTAGATATTATGACGCGCTGTAATTTTCAAGCGCGTTTCTGCAGCGTAGAAAAATAGAATTTGGGGGTAATATGGCGTGCACACAAATACGAGACAATCATTGAAGATTTTTTAACGGTGCTTTTTTAACGGTGGTTTCCATTGTGGGGTTTAATACATGATAAACCAAAGTTTTAAAATATAAATGACAAAGTGTAGTGAAACACGTGAATATATTTAGTAAATAAAATTAGTCTTTTATTAGTCTTCGTGAAACGATGATTTCCCACATTGCAAGTTTTTAACATCATGTAACATTTTTTGCAGCTGCTAAGGTTCTCATCTTGAAGAGTTCGAATTAGTGACAAGACTTCTACAAAGACTACATTCCAGAGGGATGAGGTCCTCATCGTTCCACTCATCGATAACAAGAAAAACTGTTATATACGATATAAAATAAAAACAGTCATCCTTCAGGGCACTTAAGTCGGCTGACGTGCTTTGAATGCTAAAGCATGATGGCTTCCTCTGGCGCGCTGTGGAGCCGTGCTAGGCCGCACTCATATTCTGTTTGTTGCTCTTGGCTTACTTTAAAAGAACGTGGTACGACCCACAAAAACCGCGCTGATTTGTATGTTATTTCTCTACTTTGCACCGTTTTGTTCGCATTTAAAGCACCTCGAAAGCCCCCTTTTATGTGGAGTTGGTGCAGAGTAGAGTAAGTCACTTCCCTGTTACTGCTGTTCACGTGGTTCTAATAGCGTCCCTAGTAGATATTTGTTTAAAGGGGCCTGCAGCACTTGCCGCGGACTATTCGGAATGAATTGTGGGGTAAAGTTCATTGTCGAATCAATCTCTTCCACCAAGAATGATAAAAATCCCTAACGAGAAGGCTTCGCGTTAAATCATCGTCGTCGTTAGACGGAGGGGTGCGTGATTTCTTGCGGAGTAGTTTTCTTCCAATTTCTTTAGCTGCACCCGTACATGACTTTGCAATTCAGGGTTTAAGACTCGTGTTTAATCCTTAGTTCTATCAGTGCGCACAAAAAATAAATCAAGGCTGAGAATACATATCTTGCAGGTATACCTCCATGATCACCTGCTTATTGAATAATAAACCGAATAAAATATTCAATTCTACATTTTCAGGTGGAGTAGAAACAGCTGTGATCGATTGCAGATATCTTTTTAAATACAGCCCCCGTGCACTTTTACGTCTCGCCCAACGATTCTTGAGCATCCTGTGTGGCTCCACTAGTCGCATGCAGTTTCTTTTGTCGCAACTAAAAAAAAAAGATATGAACATGTCATCACACTGCTTCTCATTCAGCAGATTGCGGTGCTGTGTACAATACCTGATTGTTCTCAGATCAGGGTTTTAAAGCGAAGCTTTCTTTGCCTCACTGATGGCGACCTAAGCGAAAATTCCCTGCAGGAAAGCCACTTTAACACAATGAGAGGACACATGATGATAATGGGTTTCCACAAAGTATAACAAGCGCCTAAAAAGCACTTCCCGTAGTTGGAATCAAATCGGGGTCTCTCGCGTTATAATGCCGTCGTCTATCTGATTGCACCTTTCTGACCCTGTCGAAACACTTTGGATTTTGGACTTTGGCTTTGACTAAGGTTGCATGGGAAAAATTTTCGCATTTTAACCATCTTACTCTTGGAAAAGGGCTTTGTGTTTAACAGCCCAGCTGTTTCGGCCGACACAAATCCTGTCATTGCGGCCAGGAAACTTCGAAGCCTAAAGAAAAAAAACGTGGTTAGTGAGGTCCGGGCAACCGACCCGACACTTTTACGCCGTGAAACTGGCAAACTAACTGCTTTGCTACACTAATCTGGGGAGCGATCATTACATACTAGAGATCGAACTGGCAGCCACAGGCGGATGCAAGATCGAACACAAACGGAGTTACTGGGACGCCTTCCGGAAGATGAGAAGAGACGACCCGGGAGCGCTGGACATCGAAGACATTGAAGCATGGACGATGAAGCTGAAGAAGGAAGTTCAGGAAGCGACCAAGAGCATCGAGACCAGCTACACACCATCCAGGGAAAACTACTGAGCGTGCAAGCTTAGCTTGCGATGTCCCTCTAGTAACTAAACAGAAGTAGAAAAGGCTCTCAGGGGCATAAAATCACGCACCCCTCCGTCTACAGACGACGATGGTTGAACGAGAAGCTTTCTCGGGATGGATTCTGTGGTTGTTGTCTGAGTTTGGGCTGAGTTTAGACAATGTCGAAATGGAGCAATCGGATAGACGCCGGCTTCAAAACGCGAGGGACCAAGATTCGGTTCCGGCCACTGGAGCGCTTTTTCTTTCCCTTTACCCACGATCATCTATCATCGTCATCAGAGACAGTTGGGTTTCCTGCAGGCTATTTTAGCGCTACAGACGCAGTCAGTAAGAATAATTCGCTTAAAAAGTGGAAGAGATGCCGGTGACGATGCAAAACGGTGCACATATTAAGGGACAAGGAGATATTATACCGGAAAAGCTCGCTGCACTATAAAAGTACCCATAGCCTGGAAAAACGCCAACATTATTCTGATTCACAAGAAGGGAAATGCCAAAGAGCTTAAGAATTACAGACCTATCAGCCTACTCTCCGGTTTTTCAGGCTGTTTTCCCAAGTAATAGTTAACCGCATAAGTGACAACCTAAATTTCTAACAACCCAGAGAGCATGCAGGCTGGGTTCAGGAAAGGGTGATGTGGCTCACGAGAGCCACATCACGTTGCCGCAGCGGCCCCGCCTGGAGCCACCAACCCCAGTCATGGGGCAGGCTCTATGCATCGTCACCACATTGGGGGGGGGGGATCCGTAGCAAGAGGTATACTCCACCCCAGGCCGTCTACCAAGAGGTGGCTGCCCTGCTGCAGAATGACGCTACCGGACATCTGCAAGTGCACACGGATGGATCTGTGCAACAGTCGATGGGCAGAGCCGGAGCCGCCTGCACGGCCCTAGAACTCGGCACCAGCCAGGTGTGCAGCCTGCCCTTCCCTGCCTCATCCACCCACGCAGAGCTGGCTGGACTCCACTTGGCCTCAGATCTTCTTCTCAAGCAGAGCACCCAGGCCCGGGGGGCCGTCATCCTTGACTCACGGTCTGCCCTCCTCCGTCTGCGTGCCGCCGACCAGCCAGCCAGCTCTAGTGGCTACGTTGAGCGGTCGCTGGCGGCCAGGCTTCATGCGGTGGAGGCGCAGGGGTGTCCACTGCGACTTCACTGGCTGCCATCGCACGTGAACATCACGAAAAACGAGGTTGCAGACGCCTTGGCAAAGGTGCTGCTCGCCAGGCAGGGGTCCCAGCCTCCCGGGATGTGGTGTCATTGACGCTGCAAGGACTATCCTGGCACGAGTGGTGGAGGCCATGCATCCAGATGCCCGAGTAGTCAGTGGCCAGGCCCCACGGGTCTTGCCCGGACGCATTAGCAGAGACGCCCGGTCGCTCCTGCTTCGACTGCGGCTCAATTTCTGCAACGTGGGAGCGCGCTCGCACCACCAAGGCCGCCGAGTGTCCCCCACCTGCGCCGACTGCCCAGAGCCCGAGGCGCTAGAGCACTTACTGTGCTCTTGCCGCCAGCACGACACCGCGAGGGAGAACTCCGGGCCGCACTCCAGCGACTCGGTGCCCCAAGCCACAAGCTAGAAGGCTTCCTGTTCCCCACTGGACCGGACGCCATCCGAGGGGAGGTCTTCCAGCACCTACTCAACTTCCTGGTTACAACAGGACTAGCGCTGCGTTTGTAGCCATCGAGTCGTGGACGAAACGAACGAGATATAGACTATCCCCCACTCTCCTACCGCTCTTCTCTTCCGCCTTCTTTCTTCCTATCGTTTGAAGCCCCAATCCCCTTCCCTGGACTGGGTTGTATGAGGGTGAACTCCCCGTTGAGTTCAACAATATCCCCAGGCCTTTTCTCTTCCCTCCTTTGTTAATAAATCACCACCACCACCCCCACCCTGTTTAAAAAGCTGTTTCATGCTTTTGTCTTTGAATCACTATACATTGACTCAATACAGAACAAAAACAAAATAGGTAATTCAGAAAGTTAACCGAAAGTTTCATGAGCGAGTAGCTGAATTGTAAAGAAAACGGTCGCTATGGCAAGTTCCACAATGGTTTGCATTGCTTAGAAAATAATTAGAAACTCTGCTTAGCCCTGACGGGGCGTCTCGACTACGAGTCGTCATACTGGCTCAGGTTGCGGCTAGGGCCCACAGGCTCCTGGCCGCCATCTTTTGAGAAAGGACTTGAGGGACAGCCTCTTGCGCCCCTAGTTTCCCAAATTTTTAGGCACAATAAAGTGAATTGCACATTTTAATATGAGAGGGTAAAATGTTTGAGGGGGAGAAAATGCTTTGGCCATAAACATGCTAGACAGCCTGACTCGCTACGTGGCGCATACCATTTGGATCCGCACGGAGTACATGCGATATGCTGTTGTGTCCTCTAATATATTATCTACATTCCCGAAATGAAGATCCTCTCCTCCGCAAAATTTTCAAGAGGAGGATGCCAAAAAAATTTTGGTGGTAAAACCTTATGCAGCGACTATTCATCGTTACACCATTACATCGTTATATCGTTACTGCACTCGAACCTACCCAGGCCCTTCGTTGTAGTTATCATTAAACATGCTCTGTTTAGGCTTTAGTTTCTACATTGCGTGTGAATGCAATCTTGTTAAATGGAAAAATGTATTAAAGCTGGTATTTTTCTGCCAGGTAACCTTCTTCCTTGGAGTGAAAGATCTTCGTAGTGCGTAAATTGGTCTTGTAATAACATTAAAGTGCAGTATTCGAAAGCATGGGGCCTCAAGGAACATTGAGACAAGCGCCATCGGTTGTAGCACTTCATAGCATGGTCAATGAAACTTAGCGGGGGAATTAACACCAGGGCAAGCCACAGAAACACGAAACACTCAATGATTTTTTTATTCCTACACGTCCAAGCTGCTTTTTCGGCCGCCTCGATGCGTACAAATGCAACTGCACATTGTGTACGACTACGGCATTTTTTCCGTTGTGTCTACATGATTAACTATACAATATATATCCTGGTGATACACTCCTCGGATTAAATAGGTCACATTTGGGTCGTTGTTTTTTTGCCGGTATACAGGTGTCACTTCCGACATATTTCCCACTCATTTGTGTGTCATTGCTTGATTGAGTTTGATATTCGAGACCATCCTCATTTACAATAGGAGCAGTGAACGAACAGTTCTGAAAAAAAAATAATTAAGGAGTGGCTTCGGAATAAATAGAAGGCACAAAAAATCTAGACCTCAATGACGGATGCATACAGTTTAATGACTCCCCAAATGGCCTAATGACTGAATGCACATTCACTTGATAAGTGCGAAATAAGTGACAAGTACTTTCACAAGGTTAACTATATATAACACTCAATCGTTATTTGAATGTGGAAGAAATAGTAGAGTTAGAAAATGAAGGTATGGAGAGGAAAATAGGAGAAAAAAACGAATGGAAAGGAAGGCAGGTTAACAAAGCCCCATTTTCAACCCTGCACTTGAAAGAAGAGTTACTAAAGAGTATGAAGGCTAGCTAGGAAAGAAAGCAAACCGTATCAGGGGCGTGTACGTGATCAAAAATCTGTTGTCTAGTGTTACAGTCCCTTACGTATCCTTGTATTGCCGAGAAAAGAATGACGAGACTTTGCTACCTCCGACGGCGGAAGTAAAGATAGTCTCAACTGTGAGCTGACGATCGCCGAATAGGCTGAGATTGGTTCAAGCATTCTTTTCTGCGATGGAATAGCACTATCGTATTTGCACGATTCTAGCAGGCACCTCTTTTTTGCCAAAAGTAGCCTTCAAATTTGTGTATGGGTTACAATCGGGCTCAAAACCGAAATCAGCATCAAAACTGTCAGCAGCATTGTAATGAACATGAAGTAACCACAAAATCAAACACAATCAAATCCAAACCAATCCATCAACATCACATGAGTAAATTGTGGTGCACCTATTTCTCAATGGGTATACCTTAGCCAGCTGTCGCACACATTTCTGCTGCTGTAATTAGCGCCTCGTTTCAGTCATCATAGCAACGAAGACGTGCCGCGTTAAAGCTGCGATCCAGCGTGACGTAATTTTCCTTGCCGACCGTGAGGGGAGCCGAGCAGCATCATGAACCGCTGGACGTTTAGAAGATATGGCTTCGCGATTGTCGTGAAAAAGCAGAGCCATATTTTTATTCACGGTTTCACCGGCTCTGAGCACGAAATTTTCGAGAATTTGGTACACCCGGGTCAATTTCACTAATTAGCAGCGAATGAACCGACGGTTTGTCATGTCTAAAGTTATAAAGGTCCAGGCATGTGAAATCGCAAAACTTGAACGTCCTCCAGCTCCATCTTTATGCCACCAGAAGCTGGATAAGCAAGTTTATGAAGCACAAGGAATTTTCTGCTGCCACAGTGACGTTCGCCAAAAAAATGTCTTCTGCCACGCACGTGGTGCCATTTCGTTTACAACTTGTACGGTAGAATCAGCGTAAATTATTTCTTTTTCGAAATCTTCTACGAAAACGTACCCGCCCCTTAGAATTGGGGTGCGTTAGAATTATGCGAATACGGTATCTAGCAGTGCTTAAGGTGCTGATTTTTTCGGCAAAGCTCTCTCTTACTGATAGAAGTCAGCGTGGAAACTTGCTTTATGTTTTATATTCTATTTAAAGGATTTTACGAGGTTTCACAAAAGCAGAAGCAATCACCCGCTACGCTGTCAATAAGCAGAAACTTTCGACCAATAAGTAAAGACATCTACGAAGGTAACACGCCAAGTTGGTTTTCCAAACTAAAACGCTTGCTTCGTACAAAAAAATTCTCGCAGCACTTAAGCCTGCATACGCGATTTGAATGCAACCACATTATGGCTTTCCCTGGGCAATACGGGACTGGTTATGAGGCCAGAGGGATCTTAAAGCTAGAGCCCCACTACTACAAGTACAAACAAGGAGAATGGCTCATAGCATTAATCTGACCTTGAAGCTCAGCCGAGGTAAGACCTGCGAGCCATGATGTTGCGCAGTGAAAGCATCTAACCACTCTATCAGTTCAAGTGGATGGGCGGGAGGAGGAGCATACGGGAAAGGTATAAGGGCGATGGCCATAAAAAAGATACAACAAGGCGCCCAGTGCCTTGTTTGGTTCCGCAAGGAAAGCGTCTGATCACTTGTTCCTTCCAAAAGGAGGGGTGTGCAGAAGGGGACAGGGAAAGGCTAGACCTTCACCCAAGTTCATTGCGCATTCACACTTACGGAAAGTCTGCCCCGAGCGCCATCTGTGTTTGGTCCTGCGGTGCCATTGCGTGCGTATTCACTGCGCTCCCTCGGTGCGAGAACTTCGCCATCGCTCGATGAAGTTGACTCAATCGCAATCGATTACATGAATTGTTTTGTTATTTTGTAATCTTTAAAAGCAAATAAGCTCAGTCACCTTCATTTTACGCCAGTGCCCCCCTCTCCCCGAGTTGAGCGCTCACTGTGGCTGGTATGCACCAGTTCTCCACAAATGTCGTGCCGTGTTTCTCGTCATGAGCGGCGCTCCACGGGGCTTTATGCCAAGACAATTATATGCCCATGAGTCGAAAAATAGCACGTTTTTCTTAGCCGTCCAAAGGAGACGGTACACAAAAAGGCCGCCGGCAACAAGAGAAATAACACGTCATGGAGTTGTTGTGTCAGCACAGCTGTGGATGGCTGCCGACGATTTATTAAAGCTCAAGAAGAAGAAAAACCGATCGGGCGTCGGAGAGAGCAATGGCCGGCGTTCGACGCTCCGAGGCGCACTCACGCCAAAACCCAGTGCTTTTCGCGCGCACATGATCGCTGTCGTCTTATGGCGACATATAAATTCTTCCCCCCTAAATGAAACACTTGTAACTAAGTGTCCATAGCGATCTGTAGGCCGCCTAGCCTCGGGTGATCGCAGTTGCCGGGTAGTCCTTGCTTGAGACGTAGAGGTCAATGGTTGGGAGGAAACGTCTTGAGTATCCAGCGAGTCCGGTAGCAGTGGAACAGCAGAACTCGACGGCGTCTCTTGCGGTGTGTCAGCGAAATCGTCTGCTGTGCTCCAGTCCGTTGGCATCCTACTCTGGCTCGCTTTCCTTGCAGTGGTTGAATGACGGCGAACCTTTCAAGGGCGCTTTTTAACGGCCACAATCATGGTCCGATGGGCGCAGAAGTTCGCCTTCAATCTAATCTGGCTTTCTCAAGAACTGTCGGATGAGCACCCTTTCCTTTTCAGCGGGCGGCACAGAAAGTGTGCCCAAGACCGGCCCGTCTATGGCCGCTTTCTGGCATGTCCGGCCAGCATCCAGGTTCTGGCAGCCACTGATCATGCGTTGAACGGCCAACATTCGGCAACCAGCGCTTCGGTATTTTTCCGTCCGCCCGTGTCCGGACGCACAACGGCAGCTAACCGGCTGCCAGATATTCAGTTCTCTTACGGCTGCCGATGTTGAGAAAGAGAACGGCCGAAGTACGGCCTTAGGGCATCCGTTTTTTCTTCGGGAAGCGGTAATCGGCCGAAGCACGGCAAGCGACCGGCCACAGAATATGCGTATTCTTTGGCAGTTGGTGTTCGAAAGGAGACCGGCCGGAGCGCGGCTGCCGTGCATTTGTTGTTTCAACGGTGAACCGCGCGTCCGGCGGTAGAATATTCATTTTCTTCGGGCAACCAGTGTTATGAAGGATACCGGCCGACGTACGCCCCAGAATATACGTTTTTCATTCGGTTAGCTGTCCTCGGCCGAATTACGGCAAGAGAATGGCCACAGAATATTTGGCAACCGGTGTTCAAGAGGAGACCGGCCTACGTAAGGTATCTGGTTATACGTCATTTTTTCGGCAAACGGCATACAGCCGAACAACGGCACGCGCCTGGGCGCAGTGAATTCATGCACAGACGTGTTCGGAAGGAGACCGACCGGTTTTTTCCTGGGGGGGAGAAAAAGCCGTTAGGGAGCCGAACGACGGGGACGCGTTTTTCATCCGCTCCGTGTTTCTACGTTTTAAATGAACGAACTTCGTTTGTCAAACAGTAATGAGTGTTCTCGGGGAACGGGCAAGGTGCAAGGACTCACTGGACATTAGCAGGGAACCTTTTATGCCATCGAAATGTCATTTATGCCAACAAGAAGACTGTGCCACACGACGGGTGAGCTAAGCCTCGCCAGTCATCGCCACTACCACGCCTCGGCCGCCGGCTTCGTCGACGCATCAGCTCGAGGCTATTCGCCCCCTCAAGAAATGGAGAGCACTGGAGACATCGACCCGGCAGAGAGATGTCCGATCCGAGATGGAGATTGTTCACCAAAATAACTGGCCTTCAAGGGCGTCGAGCAAGCGGCCACAACGCAGGAGCCTAAACCGGCACATGTCAAGGACTCCCCACCAAAGAAAGGCAGGTGCGAGCAAAAAGCGCAAGTTATTCTGCTACAATTAAACTGCGACAAGCAATGTGCTATACTATTTGTTGGTGATAAACGTAGAAGAGACTCGCTCGTGCATTGGTAGGATCAACTTCATGCCCTGCACTATGTACTGTATGGGATTTTACGACTGCCTATTTGGAAAAAAAAATATTTTAAATTTGCAATAACAACAGAGCCTTGTCACTGACGAAGCCTAGCTGTAATTTAGTTCCGATGTTTGAAGGTGAGCTTAGCTACTCTTGGGATATGACTCATTTGGTTAAACATAATCGCCAGCATCCTAGCAAACACGAATTTTGTCAGGTTTTTCTTTCTCAACGCAGATTGTTGAGTTCACCACGATTTCGCTCTGGCAATAGATAAGCTTAAAGTGGTTGACTGTATATTGTTGGACTGCAAAAAGCAAATGATGGTGTTCCATATCACCTCTGCGTAGTACATTCATCTATGAACCTGAATGAATCGGTTTTTGCGCTGTTATTACTATTGGCCCTATAGCTTTGTTCAAAAGTACTGTGTAGTTTGCCGGACTATAGCGAATGAACGTGATTCCGTATACCTGCAGCTTTATTCGAATTTAATAACATCCTGGTGTGCTGATTCAGAAAAGTTTTTGGATGTTAAACAGTGTGTTAACGGCACCTTTACAAGAAAACCTTCATTCCAATTGAATACGTATACCGTAAATTATGCTGCTGTGACAACGGCCGAGGAATATAAATACCTAAAAGTTTATTTAGGGAGTGGTTAGAGGTTAAATAGGCAAGTTCACACCATAAAAGTTACGGCTGCATATGTGTTTGGCTTTCTGAGACGAAATTTCAATGAACCTCCATCTAACTGAAAAGAACAACCGTATTTCACTCATGTGCGCTCAATCTTGGAGTACGCATGTGTTTTAGTGGATCCCTACACCAAAGAGCTGGTTGATACGCTCGAAAACATACAGAATATGTTAGTGCGATTCGTATTAGGTAATTGGCACGCTCAACTTAGCATGAGAGAAAGTAAAAGTAAACTGAAATGGCAGGACGTGAAAGATCACAGACGAAACCACAGGTTGAACTTTTTTCGTAATATCTATCATTCGAAAACTGGAGTAGAAGGGGATAAGTATGTCCATTCGCCATTCTACATATCGCAAAGTGGGACCGCTAGCTTAAAGCAAATTATTAACTTTCTTTAAAGGTGACTCCTTGCGCGATTCATTTTATTTTACATCAATACTACAGTGTAATTATCTTCCACGTATGATTGCATTAACTCTTTACATTGACGATTTCAACGCGCTTTGTAGAATTATTTTGTTATTTTGTCTCATATTTAATGCTTAGTGTTATATATATTAAATGCTCCTGAGTGTTTTGTTGAGAACCAAACGCTTCGTAAAGGCATTCACGCCGGTTTTATATACATCAAAATTGGTCGAGCAACTGTTATAAAAATAGTTTATGTAGTCATAGCATGAAAGTCATGAAAGTGTTCCGGAATATTGCCCTAAAAGAAATTGGCTAAAAGCGGCGCAATTTAGCTCTCTGAAATTCAACCCAAAAGTACGCGCCCCTCTGCCGCCCCCCCCCCCCTCTCTTCCCTTCCCCGTTTATTACAGGTAAGCCGCCCCACAGAGGATATCAGGACCTGGACAATACATCTATTCAAGCTCTACAAAGAACTGAATATTTTCTGTGTTCGGCAGTAAAAGAGGCACAGCAATTAAAAGAACGACAATTTGTGAGCAATGTTTTAATAAATGAATTTTGCTGTCAACTGAGGCTGGTAATTAAGAAGGCTGCGCTGAAAGCTTGACGGCTGGTGGTTGCGCGCGCCTCACTTTGATGTGGCTGCATTGGACCCAAAATGCTGGGTTTGTGCTGCTGCTGCACTGCGCGAAGGATCATCTGCTTGCGCGACATGCAGTGACCGGCCTCAGTACAGTAAACGTACTGTGGCTGAACTCCAATGCCCGTAGCACGGCCGTATTTCCGGCAGCTTTAGTCCGGCTGGAGTCCGACGACCGCATCTCGGCTGTCCTCCGGCGGCCGTACTTCGGCCGTACACGGGTGGCTTTGAATGGCCGGAGTGGTACGGCTGGAATCTGGCCGTATGAACGTAAGCCGGTCGACTGGCCGACGGACACTGGCCGTTGGACAGCCATGGAGTACGGCCGTATACGGCCAAAAGGCCCACATTTGGACACGGGCCGAACATGTCGGCCGGAAAACGGCCGGACAGAAAATCACCGGCCAAAGTACACCGGCCTGTTTTAGGCCGAACAGTCCTGTGCTGACATGTCTTCTGGTGATCAGAGATGTACGTTTCTTCTCTGGCTTTACCAGATCGAGAGGACTGAAAGTTCTAGGCTAAAACGTCTCCTCTCGCAGGTTTCACTTCTGTAGCGGTGTGCACCGTCCATGTGCTCGAACAGGAGTCTCGCAAGTCGCCACAGCAGCCCAGTATGGAGCAGTTTTATCCATAAGAGTTCTCTCTTCAGTTCGGATAGGTATCGTTTTACTTTCCCGTTTGTGCAGGTAATACGCTGGTGACGCCTTACGCTGTATGCCATTGACGCGTAGAACTGCTTTTTCTCGCTTGAAATAAGGCTTTTCTGTTGTCCGTGACGACTTTTTGTGGAATGCCAAACGTAACGAAGAAACTCCGGAGTACGCAATGACAACTGCGGATGTGTCTGGGACTTTCGGACTTGCAGCCTGATGTTTGGAGCGCAGTGATTTGATGAACAATGAGGTGTACAGAATGGTGGGTGGACCTGGGATGACAAAGTTCTTGGGGAGCTTCATATGAGTCTGTTAGGATGCGAAGGTTGGGGGGAGTGGGGAGATGGTAATCGTACATGAAGTAGTCGAGAGAGTCGTGGATAGCGATGAGCTCCGCGTCTGTTGAAGTAATATGAAAATACTGTGATACTGGGCTCCCATGATGGATAAATTGTCCGGGCTGATCCATGCTGTGCCGACGTGTGGGTTTATGTGGCTAGCGTCGGTGTAGACGTCAATTTCACCCGGTCGTTTAGTTGAGGCAAGGCGTCGGCAGCGTTGCTGTCGAAGCTTGGGCTTCCTGCGTGCGATGGGTTGCGAGGTGGCGGATTGAGTGAAGTGGGGCCGCTGCCAGGGGGGTATTGGGGCTGGGAAATTAGGTAGGGGAATATTGCTTCGTTGATCCCACGCGGTCAGGAGCACGCCTTGGTGGGTGAGTTGTCATTTAAAATTGTATTGATTCATTGTTCCTGAATGATGCGGTCGATTGGTGGGGGGGGTCGCTGCTTGTTGGAGGATTACAATTTTTGTATGACGTGGGAGGCCAGTGATGGTGCGTAGGATGGAATTGTGAAGAACTTGTAGCAAGCGTTGTTGGGTGCAGTTGAGGTCACAATGTGTCCCTCCGTACGAAAGAATGCCCACCGCTACTGCTCTGCCGAGGGTGGTGATAGCCTTTTGTTTGGCTCCCCCATGTTTGAGAGCCGTCGGAGGGTGTTCTGCACGAAGTTCCATTTCTGCTTAAGGCGATTAAGCCATATTGTGGGGCTGTTCTGGTTCCAATGTACACTCCGAGGATTTTAATTGGTTCCAGTCTGGCTGACACAGAAATGGAGGCGACACTGACTTGAGGTGCACGTAATCGGTGGGGGGTTGACGGCGGAAGATGGCGAGGAATTCTGTTTTGTGAGGTGCGAGGGACAGGCCAAGGTCGGGGAGGACCTTTTCGAGTCCCGTCACTGCGCACTGGAGGTCGGTAATCATGGCGTCTTGATTTGGTATTGGGCTGATTCGGTCCATATAGTAATATCGTCGGCGTAGATGGTAAAGCGGGCTGTGGACTCAGTGGTGATCCGTCTTGCTATTCTGGTCATGGCTAAGTTAAAAAGAGTTGGGCCAAGTATGGAGCCTTGTGGTACACCCCTGTCAATGTAAAAGACTCGGGGAGACCAGCCGGGGTAGGTTCCGTGTAATTGAATGGGGCGAGCTTCAAGGAAGTTTCGGATCCAGGGTTGAGCTTTCTGGCTGGGAAATGCCGCAGCAAGTTCTTCAAGGATTGCTTGTTGGCTAACGCAGTCGAAGGATTTCTGTAGTCTAGTGCGAGAAGGTAATGGGGGGTTTGTCGGGAGTATTTCCGGTTAATCACCCGTCTGAGGAGCCAGAGGCTGTCAGCTGAGGTTAGGGCGAAAACCTGTTTGTGAGGGGTGAAAATAGGGCCTTACGAATTCTAAGATAGGGCGATTCGGTTATGGATGAGCCGTTCCATTAGTTTGCAGATAACGGGCGTAAGATATATCGGTCGGAGATGCGAGAAGTCGTAGGGTGTTTGTGCTTCTTGTTTGGTTTGGGTATTGGAAATATGAGCGACAGTTCAGGTGGTTGGGGGCGAGTCCGGTTTCCCACGAGTGAGGCGAGTCCGGTTTTCCACGAGTGATTGAGCTGTTCGAGGAGGTGTAGCTGGGCTGGTTCAGGTAGATTGTGTAGGTGAATCCATTGAATTCCATCGTGGCCAGCGGCGGATTTGGGCCTTCCTTGACGGAGCGCTGTTGTGAGTTCAGCAAACGAGAATGGGCTTTCAAGTTCGGGCACTGGGTCGTGTATAGTAATATTTGGTAGTGGTTGA